>JBAJNP010000238.1:93281-115969 GCA_036877545.1 Yasuhikotakia modesta | reverse complement strand
ATTTTTCAAGATTTATTTTTGATTAAAAAGGTTCCTGTGGAGAACAATCCTCATCCATACTGACAAGAAATTGTGTAGCGTGCAACAACACAAACCTAAAATAAACTCACAGCAAGCGTGTGTAATTGAGCCGTTTGGCTAATGAACAACCAGTCCAGGGCATCAGTTCACACAATTCAGACTTTCTGGTGTAAAAACGTTCTGGTGACAGAACCACATCATCATCGCCCGGTGTCCTACAAGATAAGGATGACCTTGTTTAGAAGTTTCAATTCAGAGATTGCGAGATGCTGTTACTTTGAAGAGGTTTGCCACAGATTGTGGCAGTTGATGGCAGTGGGGCGCTGCGGGCGCTGATTGCAGAAGGAGAGAGGGCATTTAATTTAGACCCTAACTGGCCCCTCCATCTTTCCAACACACAGGGAGTTAATCAGCATTTAAGCAATGAATCTGGTGACAAGGGTGGAGAAGAAAAACCTGAAGGGGATGAGTGATGGTGAAGCGAGGGGAAATGGAAAAACAGGCAGCGACAGTGGATGAATTAGAGGGATGGATAAATATAATAATAGACAAACTGATGGACAGAGATTAGCTTTCAAATTATAGCAGTCACAAGGGGTTCCTGTGTTGCATCATTACTCTCCTCACCAGCAAGCTCTGGTTTAGTTTAGAGTTTTTCTTAAGTCTTGTGGACACCTGCAAGCTGATTTTTGTCCCTCAGAAATTGTTTCCCTCCCTCCCTCTCTCTTCCTCGCTTTCTCTCTGTGCTCACTTCCCCTCTACTGATTCCTCATTCCACTCTTTCCTGCACTGGGCAGAGTGCGAGCGGTGTGGGGTACTCAAAGTCCCAGCGTGTGTCTCTAGAGTAGGGGATGAATGAGGAGATAGTGGATTTGGTTTAATGGCTGGTTGAACTAGCAGACTGCGGGAGAGCAGGGCTAACTACGGTGAAGAGGGAGCATTTGCGAACCCTTTGCTATAATCTTTGATCCTGTAACAATGTGACCTCAGATGTAAACTTATATTTAAGTCTGAGTCAATTTAGCAGATGAAACAAAAGCTTTCCTGACAATGGTGTTGGTTTTTACTGGGAAGTCCTACTTCTAAGATTTAAGTCATTTTAACTCATTTATCTTCCCTGCTAAATAGACCACCTTAGACTTGGAGGTCTTTATACCAAGGGAAGGAATCTGTTGGCATTCTAATCTAAATGGCAGTTTTCTGCAGCCTTTTTCTGAGGTGACATGTGACCAATCACTTTGGAGCTACAGAAATGACATCATGACAATGCTGACTGGCTGAGCTCTGACAAACTTAGACAGGGAAATTAAAAGTTAATTTAACACTTAACAACCTGCTGAAAACAGCAGGTACTCACAAAACATCTACTATATAATAATGAAATAATTGCAAAGTTACCTGCAAACATATAAAAACATTTTTAAATGTTAAATGAAGAATGTTTTTTGCAGCCAGATGACATCAGACAGCAAGGGCTAAATAGATCATGCTAACTATAGAGATTACTTTATTTGGTTGACTGATCTGATTTGTGGATAGTGTAAATTGTTTAAATTAAAGTTGCATTTAAAAGTCATTTGGCTTAAAATCAGAGGTGGGCACGTTTTCATTTTTAACATGAAGCATAATGTTTCTGAGAACATGACTCTGTGTTCTCTAATATCTGCCAGCTCTCTGAGCCCTGAGGCTGCGGCCCCACATCATAATATTATTATTATTATTATTATTATGAATCATGCTAAGGATGAGACTCTTGTGGGGTAATTCAGTGCATAATGTTTTTCATTTATTCCAAAAAATACCAATTTCAGTTGTGCTCAGTGTATTTTTTGAAAAGCTTGAGTGTGTGTGTGTGTGTGTGTGTGTGTGTAAAAAAGTGATTTAGCTCAGTCCAGCATTTTTAATTTTCTGTTAAACAAATCCTTTTCCTCCTGTTAAAAATTTCCTTAAAGGTTAATAATATTCAACTAAAAGAACATGTTTAAGTATCTTATTCATTTGGACATTATTAACAACGGATAACAATATTCTGTAATTATTTTTCAGCTTAATTATTCAATATTAACTTTTATAACCATTTCTGATGATATTAAATAATTTTAGGATATAATATAATTTAAGGAAATTCAATTGAAGTCTGTTTAAACTTCTCCTTTCAATATGTACAGCACACTGTTTATGTATACAGTGTACAGAATACAATATATAGTTTAATTTTACCAATCTCTCCACAGGACGATCCGTGCCTCACTCACCAGAAGGGGAGGAAACATGACACATCTGGATTCTTTAACCAAAACTTTCCATGAGCTCCTGAGCAAAATGTTGTTTTATGTATAAAGTGGAGGATGTATGCTGGCACAACACAATCAACAAATAATATAGAATCATTGCTGTGCAGGTCACATTCAGTTTTATTAGCGCATTACCGTCATTGACCAATATATTAAGGTATGGTTTGGCACTTAACACCAGATACACACAATCAGACACATTCAGGGCAGTTGCATCTTTGGCACAAGTAAACCAACAGACTGTAAATTTTCACAGAACAACGTTACTGCAGCCACATGCCCTCAGAGACTGTGTCCTTCCATCTCAACCTTCCTGTTATAAAGCAGAGAGGAATATCAATTATGCCTGTTGTTCGGTCTTGAGAACTGGAGGTGGCATCCTACAGCACATTTGATAACACGGCTTTACAACCGGCCCTTGTGGCACACGGCGACCCGTTGAACCATGCCACAGAATCACATCAGGCTTTCATCCGGACACCTGAGTGCACCAATCGGATGCACCTCTCAGTTTGTGACAAATTGTGAGAGGAAGAGGAACTTACAGGCCCCATTGAACTTTCGTATCGCTTTTATTCCTCTGTCATATTCCTGCAGAGATGAAATGTGATCTTTTTTCTCTTTCTGGTTCTCTCGTTTCCATTCTCAAAGCTGTCCGCTCGGTTCAGACCGCTGAATAAATGGCCTTGCTTTCTCTTTAACGTGGCTTCAAAGAGAAGGTGATACAATGTGATTTAGTTTTCGAAGGTCATTGCATGCTTTGTACAGAGAGTGTTTTTGCGTTCCACGCAATAACACTTTGTTGTTAGTGAGTACACAGTAACAGTGTGTACAATGTTGCCGAAACAAAAGAGATTGGATGTATTAGTTAGAATGTTCTACTTTATTTGAGAACCTCAAAATGCTCATTTGAAAGAGGAAATTTGATAAAAAAAAACACACCATTAACATTAGAGTTTAAAATTGTTTAACTTGTTTGTTTTGAACGAAATGTTTAATCTCTTAACAGACCAATGTTTATGTGTTTGTTATTTATCAATGCTATGTATTTAATGCTATATTAAAGACCTAAACTGAATTGGTCATCCAATTAAAGGGTACCTAAAATTAAAGAAAGTTAAGTTTAAACACACCTGTTGTACAAATGAAATGTCAGAGAGTAGTGAAGTCATGGCTTGGGGTGAGAGTATTTGTATCTGTTTACACATTTGTAAACAATTTTAGGTAGACTTTATTTTTAAAGATTATGTCCCTAGTACTTTCTACTGGAAATAAATGGGTTTAATAACATGCTGGTTAATGAGAGGAACTGTGAAAGCTGGCAATAAACTACAGCATTGACTCCATAAAAACAGGCCAAGCAATGAATATGAAATTGCCACTTTTTTTCCCCATGTAATCAATATTATTTATGAGATGTCAAGATAAACAAACAAATCTGTAAAAGCTGCTATAGAATTAAGGGCGACACTTTCAATGATTTCTCCGCTAGCATTCAATTAACACTGGCTTTTGGCCTCACACTGTGGGAGATTGTACTGTTCCTGCAGAGTGTGTGCCCCAGCCTCCTGCAGCCTCTGTGGCGCTGGTGTTGCTGTCCTGTTCAGGCCTTGCGTTTGTGACACACTGTTTCCCATTAATGATCAGCAGGGCAGCTGCAGTCCTGGGCCACAGTGCCAGTCCTGCCCTCGTTAGTGCCCTCATTAACACGCAGCAGGATTCCTAATTAAACAACATGGTAGTTAGTAAGGCCTTCCCATCTTCCCTGGAGCAACACCTGAGTGAATTTATTTGATTTGTTTGTTTATATATGAATTATATTTCCCTCCACTGAAATTCCATTGTCACTGACAAGTGTCATGCTTAATAAATGAATGTCCCCACAATAAACTATTGAACATGCCAATGGATAAACGGAGAGACTTATGAAGAGACTAACAGTCTTAGTGGGAAGACTGTGTGTTTTTGTGCATACTTAAATGCTTTAAACTCTATAATGAATTGTGTTTTTTCAACCACAATCCAACTTATTGTGTTGGTTTTGCTAGACCCTACAGATAAACACTGCACTATTGTGAAGTGTGATTACTGTGATTACGGCTATTATACAACAGCCAATGCACTTCAATAACATTTGCTAATGCTCTCATAATCATTGTGTGATGCTTCTGGTCTTATTTTTTTTACAAGTAAATAACTGGTTTGAACTCATAGGTACTTAAATAATGCCAGTCAGAGGCAGTTAACTAAAATAATCTCAAGTGTTAGTCAGTTAGAGACACTTTCAGTGTATGATGTTTAAAAAAAGTGATGTTCTCAGCAAACGTCAGGTTTTGGCCTCTGACTCAGCAAAGGCACCATCAGTGTTGTTAAACATCTAAGCCTGTCAACAATAACACCATCAGGACCGGTCACAAAGTCCCTTATAAACCTGTCAAACATTCAGGGAACAGCAACAAAGAAATATAAAAGGACAAAGAAGGTGGAGTTTATGGTGTGACACTCTAGATGGAACTAGTGTTACTTTATGTTATTGACTACAGTCAAGCTAATGTGATGTGTAGCTATATAGATTCAGACAACATTCTGATAATAGTGCAACGTATATAATTCTGTAGTAGTGTATTGGGAGACCAGAAAGAGAGGTGCAATACAGTTAAAATGTTGTCATATAAGGATAAAATTTTTTAAAACTGAAGGTTGAAAACCCGTCCACCTGCAGCACAACCTGACAATTCAAGACATCCAGAATGAACTTCCACAGATTACTGATACTTTGGTCTCTATGAGTACAAATTATTTCTTAATCATCCCCTGTGTAAAAGATAACTTAGCAGTGACTTGTAAGTTACTGTGACAACAGTGTGCATGACCTTTCCCTCACTGAAAGGTTCAAGCTTTCACTGTTTAGACAGGTTTAGGTCACCCCCAGGTTAGCCAAGGCTAGCAAATTTTTACCCATCATCCATCTTGTTGTGGCACAGAGGCCACATGCATCTTTGTAACTAACAGGTGAGCAGAGCAATGCATAACAGACTGAGTGGCCCACTGTTTAAACCCCAGGGACTTCTGTGTGCCATGATGCACCAGGTGCACAGGCCAAAATAAACAGGTGTGTGGCAAATCACCATCAAGGACAACAAAGAAGCATCCGGAAGCTATTATTACCACAACCTATTGTGTGTGTGTGTGTGTCATCTGCTGATCTTGCATAAAGCACAGTTCATTGACTGTGTGTTAAAGAACACAAAAGTGGTGTGATGGTGATGTAGTTTGTTTTTATAAAGTCAAATAAAAGAAGGGCAGCTCAAAGACATTAGAGGAGCTTGTTTAAAAAAACTGGTACACTTTGTGGCAGACTTGTGGCCTTCACAATATGATTCTATAGACACCAGGGTCCCAATACAATTGTTTTGCAATTCTTGATCTTGTTTAAAGTGCAGTCATTTAAGGATGTGATTATTGCAACCTTTAATCCACATTGGTGTTTGCAGAACTTTAAGTCTGGATTTTAAACCATGGTGCAAATGCTTAACATGAAAATATTGATAACTGCAATGAGAATATCAACAGAGCATTGTGAGAAAATATCCCAGTACTTTTAAACATCAGTAGGTACAACACCTTTGTCAGTGATGGCTTCACCCAGTGATGAATGACTGTGTTATAGAGAGCAGTGGCTCTCTATATTTCACCAATAAGTCATTTCATATCCAAGCACCTGTACAAGGTATTTCATTTCACAGAGAGCACTAAGCCTTGCTCCCCTGGCACTAATCCACAGCAGAAAACAGCTTTCAGAGGATTAACATCAAGGGACAGAGTTGCGTTTGACAGTGGGGCTGCATGTCCCCCCCCCCCCACACACACAATCTTCTTCCTCTACTTCACTGAGAGCCCCTATTTGAAGTGACTCCTAAATGAGAGTCAACTGCACAGCTCCATTCATGTCATAAACCCTCTGACCTTGACTGTGTAAAAAAAGAGCAAGAGGCTATTGTGTTTGGAGTCACATTATACTGTCTAAACACAATCCCAGATGTTGAACCTGTTATGTGTGGAGAATTAATGCCACATCATATCTGTGAATAAATAACAGATGATGTTTAATATGATTTTAAGTGTATGACAACATCAGATCACATCCTGGATTTGAGTATTTAAGTGTTAATGGTTTTAATAGCACTGCTTGTGAGACTAACCTAACTATTTAACTTGTGCAATTAGTTAAGCTAAATGTGTGAACTTTATTCATCCTCAAGGAATGCTGTCTATTTTCTTTTCTTTTATACTTTAGAAAAATGTGCATTTAAAATCTTATTATAATAACACAGACTATATATATTATATAATCTTTGATACATCTAAGACATACATATATAGAGACATAAATCTATATTCCTGTGTGTATATCACAGAGAACAAGACAGATAGAGACAGAAATGGATATAAGTAAAATGAGGGCAGGAACAGCTGCCAACAAACCACAATGGACCTGGCAAGCATCCAATTAGTTATTACCGACACTCACTGTTCTGCTCTTATGTTTCCATAACCTCTGTATTCTAACCAGACCTCAGTGTGAACCTCTCAGTTCTCACTAAAAGCCTTTTAGCACCAATAGTAAAAACCTGAAATGGGGAAAACAACACTTGAAAAGACCTTTCACTGCAGTGGAAGATCTCTCTTTCACAGAGGAAAACATTAGAGCTGTAATTGAAGGAGCGCTGCAGGAGAGATGAACACTGCTACTGTCTGCAGGCCTTATACTGTGGTGTTATTTGGCACCAAATAACTTACAACTCTGTTTAACGAATCAAGGTTTTCCCTCACTATAGTCTATTTCCAACCAAGATGAATGACATTTAATCTTACCTCAGTGTTTGACGTTTACTTTTTTCTTAACTTGGCAAACACTCCTGTTATTGGCTTTGAATCCGTGTTTTGCCGAGTTTGCCATCTTTTTCAGTTTTTGGGGAAACAGTGGGATTGATGATAAGTGAATGTACTGTAGAGTAAGATTAAAGAAAAACAGCAGCTGTCAGGGATCAATGTGATGTGAAACAAGATGAAGCATCTCTCCCAGAGTCCTAATGGAATCATGAATACCCAGTACAAAAGAAAACTTAGTCTGAAGTTAGCAATCCCACAAGGCAACAAGGAACGGCGGCATCCTTGATTTTATGTCTTTACCCCCGTGACAAATGCTTTGTTATCAGCCACTTTAGAATGATTAATCGGTGTTACGTTCAAAACAATTGTGTTTCCAAAAACAAGAATTCTACTCCAGCACCTCAAGCGATGCATATTTGTGAAACATTTCCTCTCTTCATCCACTATCATGTAAGAATATCAGATACAAGTGAAGCTCGCCGGGAGTTTGGCTGTCACTGAGTGCAAGTGTTTACCTAAGTGTGTTATTTGAATTTTTGTCAGATTTAAAGCATATTTTCCCCTAAAAGGGTAGACAGATGTGATATATTTGTGAAGCAGTGTTTGTAAATCATTCTAGATGAGACAGGCTTGCCTTAAAGAGACAGTGTATCAAACCATACAAATTCTGTCCTCATTTACCAAACCCATGTGACTTTCTTGTGGAACACAAAAGTAGATGTTAGGCAGAATTTGATGACTACAGTATATAGTCCTCATTCACACTCTTGTAAGAAAAAAGTGCCAAAATTCGTACATTTACACACAACTATGCTTTTCACATGCAGGTTGTACAAACAGATTAGATAAACACTTTTTTATTTTCCGTAACAGTGCTTATAGAAGGTAGAGAACAATGTATATTCTTAAAACAAACTGAACAGACATAAAAGACCAAATAATTAGACCAACTGAGTGACTGCAGAAAATATGCTAAAGCCATTATATAGTAATTTCTGTAGCCAGATTTAGTATATTTGAATGTGCTTCATATAGAAAGCTGAGATATTAACTTCTAGGTGTCTCCCACCACTAAATTTATTTCTCCTTTTCTATTTTTATTTGTTTCTATCTGTGTTAGAAAGCAGATCACTGGAGGTTTGCATAGAGTCATTCACACAGGTCTTACTAGATAAGCCCCAACTTTCTGGCCTTCTAGCCTTGGTTTACTTGCTCGGGGGCAACTGCTCTCTGGAGATGTTACCCTTTTTTTCTTAGATTGGTTGTGGTAGCTAGTCCTGCTGAGGTGTCTCTCTCTCTCTCTCCCACACACACACATACACACACACACATCTCGCCCTGTGGGATTTCTGTGTGGGAATAAATTTTATACACCAGGCCAAAAACAGAGGACAGAATCAGCAAGTTTTTTCTGCTTACATCAGATCAGCCACCTAATCATTACATTTCACCACCATCATCCTCCTTCACTCTTCACTCTTTTTCAGCTCTTCTAAAGACAGCCCACTTTTTCCCTCCTGCCTGTAGTTCTTTAAAAAAAATGCTAGTGCAATCATGCTGTAACGTTGTTGTGTTGTGTGTCATAGCTTCCATTACTTTGATAAATGCGATTTGGGCTGTGACCGTGTTTTGGTGCGGCACATTCATAGTTTATAGCGCACGCCTGTAAATTATCACTGTCAAATTTACTGCCATTAAAGTATGTAAATAATGTTACATCAGTACATTACAGTGTGAGTGTAATGGCATCAATGTAAGAATATTATAGAACCGAGGATAAAAAAGACTGAATGAATGAGACAGTGTGGAAGTACCAAAGAGAAAAAGACTCATTACTGAAGGTCAAAGTTCAGGGGTTTATTTCATCTATTTTATTATGCTTTTGTTCCTCTGCTGACATTGAACGAGTCAAACTCCATTGAGAGCATTTGACTTGATGCCTTAATGATATTTTAGTGTTCAGTAAGGTTAAGAAATGGTACTTAAAAAATCTCCCACACTGAAGATAAAATGTAGATTGTGATGGGTTAGCAATACCGGCCTGGCATGTCTAATGATGCGACTTGTCAGCCGCATTGTAAAAACGTTTTCTAAATGCTTTGGAAGTGAATGTGTGATCAGTGAAAATTAATTCTGTGATAGGAAGAAATGACATTTTTCGCAGTGGTTAGTGTAATTACCTTTCCTGTTAATAAAACCTATTACAGCTCCACTTAAATTATTGTTATTAAGAACCTAAAATATAATAGAACTGAAAAGTCTCTTATGGCTATTATTGCGTTTCATCTCTGTACTCAGTAGACTATCACAGTTCTCATTCAGGTCAGGGGATGCTAAGCTTTTGCTTGTGACTCTCCATGTTTTTTTCCTGGAAATAAGTGTGCATCCTTAAAAATGTTAAATGAGAGACGCTGTGGAGGTCACAGATGTTGGATAAAGCCGGTAGGATAGCAGAAAAAGTGTAGAGTGTATGAAAAAGTGTGGAGGAGACCTCAGTTTCATTTAGCAGGTGGAGTTTACTCCCAGTCATCAAATCGTGCCTGTGGAGTACAGCTGATGCGGCTAAAACGCTAAATAAGCTCAATCAACAGCAGTGATAATATTTCATATCCCTAGGCTCTCGTTTTGTTTTTTGTTCTTCTCACCTCCAGGACAGAACAACATTTTTCAGCTTCTCCGCTCGCTCTGCCCATCCCCTCAAGAATGACCCGGTCTGCCTATGAAGTGTTATCCCTGCGCTTACAGACCGGAGAGCCACCGGAAAGCAACTAAAAAATGAGGATGAGCCCATCGGCTGTGTGTCATTTCACGGCAGCAAGAAAACAACGTCCTTCTAGGGCAAATGTGTAAAAGACACAAAAAAAAGGGAGAGAATGCAGTAGCTCATTAATCATGGACCTAAAAATGGCTGAGAGGCGCACGTGTGCTTCAGCACAAGCGGCTGGAGGTAAGAGAGGTTCATCTGTTTCTCTGTGAGGCAAGTTCCATCATGGCTATTGTTGAGGTAAAACACCAGAGGGGGGTGTTGGGGGGGGGGGGGTATTGGTAACTTTTGTATCCACTTTTCTAGCCGGAGGCTATGTTGGTTAGTTACTGCACACTAACAAGCCCTTTGGAACAGCCCTTTCTATTTCTTGCTTGGGTTTTTGCCATATCCGTACTTCCCAGACTAAAAATATTTCCACACAATTCACCTGGTGAGGAGATTCTGCCTGGAGCGAATAATGATGAGTGTGAGCAAGGTGATGCCATGGAAATAGATAGACATGTCTGTTTACTTCATATGAAATAGGGGACGTATCTAATGTGCTCATGAGAACAATAGGGTCCATTACATGTTTTCAATCATTTTTTTCAAAGCAGAGCAAAAGTTCAGCTCTGTGGGGTGTTCTAACATGGGAGGGCTAGTGCAAATGAAAGTCTTCACCCTTCACTAGGGCATATGCTAATGCTCTTTAACAAAAATAGCCTAGGCACTATTAGCACATACATTTTTTATCACCTTGCATGGTTCTGCCATGACACATACGCACACATTGGATAAAGCCTGTATAAAATGTACACACTCTCACACACGCAACACCTCACAGTAAACCATCTGACAGTCATCTCCTCATGTGTTTTTACCTCAGTGTGAAAAATGACTCCTTCTAGTAAGTGGGTGGCTGAGAAAATGAGACCCCTTGCAACCACCGGATTTCTGTTGTTTGGAACTGTCTGTTCCGTGATACATGTAAAAAACAGCACTTATTTCCCACTGCTATTCCACACTGCTATTCCACATTTAGTATTTTTGGGCTAGTGTAGTGTGCAAAGACATCAGCACCTGCACTTTTTTTTGCTCAGTTTCACCAACACCTCAGAATTTACTGGGGAACGATGCCTGTGTGTGCTTGTTTTTCCCGGGTCTCAATTTGTTATCTGCAACAGGTCTGGCAATATATTCTCTCTCCTCAAAATGCTAGTACAGGAGTCTGCAAAACAAACAAAAAAAAAGACACTTTGTGTGTGAGTGTGTGTGTGCCAGAGACTTCTGTAAGGTGTTTGACAGATAAGTCATGTTTCTGACTCTGTCTGTGACATACACGGACTGAAACAGCACACTGTCAGAGACTTTGAAGGACACCAAAGTGCTTAAGCCATGTATATAAAAGAATACGGCTAAATTGGATGGCTAGTGTCTAACAGGTGACAAATGCACAGTCTATTTCTGGAAAACCAACAAGGCCTGACTTGTCGCAGATTTTAGCCTATTGACCTGAACCATCAAACACAGCAGCCTTTCTGTGCTTAAAACACCTATTGTCATGGAAACATGCCATAGAAACATTAAAGGCTATGGTGGGAGTTTGTCATTTACCATTAAAAAGAGCTCTAATAGATTAAAAACATGTAACTATGCTCAGATAAAGTGGCAGAATAAATAATTCAAAAAGCAGTGTGATGGGCTAAAAGGATGCACGTCTGGCATTTTAAAGTAGTGACTATAGTCCAACTGCTTTATCATTAATAGCAAAGATTAACATCTTGACAAAGAGCACATTTAGTCACAGTCACAGAAGTATGTGGCTTTAGTCTAATGCACTGGCCTACAGAACACCCCCGCAGAACCCACAAAGCTTCATGAGCCAATGATCTTCTGGTTCTCCTATCTAGAACGGTTTTCACTGCACAAGCAGGACCGAGGCTGCATCTAAGTGGCATACGGTGCTGACAAATGTATTTACACAGGAATCGCAGTCGCAGGCTTGCAGCATTATGCTGATTTTCATGAAAACTGCTTTAACTCAGCACTGTAATAGAAGCAGAGCTGCTGTAAGCTACTGTAGACTTAATGGACTATTAAAATTAAGTTTATTAAATGGATATCTATGTGTACACTTATTCATCCTAGACACATTACAAGCAGGGCCTCGTCCTGTGTTTGCTAGTGACCTGATGGACTTGCAGGCAATGAGTATCATGGAAGAATAGAACTCAAAGAATTTTCCTCTCTGACATCTATTTTCAAACTTTGAAAGCGTGTGAAAATGCTCTGTGTATCTTTTTTTTTTTTTACAAAATAAGAAACAGTTTCTATTAGAAGATAAAAATGGTAATAATTATAATTATGTTTAATGACCCCAGTTTCTCATAGTATGGAAGAAAACTCCATGTGGTCTCCATCATTCTTATCTCTAGAGAAACTCTTCACATACTCTCTCCTGCTGTCATCTTTTGAAGCCAAACTTCTCATCGCAGCTCTGAGGCCCTCACACTGCGTGACTGACAGTTAACTTCTTAGTTCTCTGCATTCTCTCTCTCATTTCATCTCTCTGTGAAAACAGAAAGAGCTTTACACACCACTCTGATACAAAAGTGGCATTTTATTTCTGGTGTTGTTTAGTCTACTTACTGTGAAGAACATTATAGGCCACATTGTTCCTGTTGTTTTATACTATAATGTGTAAAAAGGTGGAGAGAAAAGCGTTGTCATTTTAAACAGTTTTGTGGATGGAGGAAAAGAGGTTTCAGGCTTTGGAACAGCTGCTGCAGGTAAAGATGGCTGGATTATGCTGGTTCATGCTACAGTGTCTGGTTTTCATTAGTCTGTCAATCTGCCTTTTATTCTCAATGTCATTCAGCTGTACACTGTCATTATTTAATCCTTACCTATTTAAAGGGCTTCGTGCCTTCAGACATTTGCTATATTTCCACACGATGAACACAAGCTGTGGATTAAGTCAGAGTTGACAGTTTCCGACTTTTAATGAGTTTTTCTTCAGATTTTTTTTATGTTTAAGATTGAAATGACTACACAGGTTTACACTAGAGATATCAAATAGTAATACAAACAGTCATAATCAGTAATATTCATAGATTTAAAAGGTAGATTTTTTTTTATGCTGTCTGAAGTGATGTATTTGCACTCACTGGAGAAGACTTCAGTGAGCGCTCCGAAGGGAGGGCAGAATCTTACGCTTTTAACAGCTATTATTATTATTATTTTTCTTTTAAAAACCATTTAGTGAATGGCAAATTTTAATTTAACACTTTGGAAATGCATAATCAAAAATTTGATGAATTGTTTCTCCTTGAAAAAGGTTAAAAGCATAGCATTACTGTTGTTAGGAACATCAAACGCGCTTTAAGTGCTTTAGCAATTCAGTTAGAAAAAACAATCAAAGCAATCAAGTCTGTTTATCTCAATCAGGAGTCTTATTAAGGTCTGCCATGAGATTCAGCACCGGAGCTGGATTCATTTCGTGATAATGTCTTCTTCCTGCTCATAAAGAGTGTGTCCTTATTACCCACCATGTGTTTCTGCCTTCCGATGAGGCGTTTTCACCACAGGAGCATGAAGAATGAGGGAACATCATTTTGGAATGATAAAAACAACAGTGAAAGGTGCGCCGAGGTCAGTTTCATTTCAGCTCTGCAAATTTAGGACATGACCTGAAGTTCTGTGCAAGATTCAGAAACCAAATTTACTTTAATGTGGTTAAATACACTATGTGTAGCTTTATCAAACATTATTTGGTTTGCTAGTATAACTTTACTTATGAGTTAAGCTGTAAGTGCTGTGAAAGCAAATCAGGAAGTAATCAGGATCTCATAACATTTCCAGATCTCAGTTCTTCCCAAAATTATCATTTGCATAAAAAATACATTCCCTATGTATGTTACAATTTTCGTTGTTCATTCATCTGATTGTTTTGTAATGGTGTTTTTTGTCTATGTGTTTGTAAATCCAATTATTCTTAATGGTGATCTCATTAGATTATCATTGCTGTATTTTAACTGCAGTTAAAATACAGCAACTGGCCTGTACTGGCCTGTAGTCAGTACAGGGCTTTTTATTTATTTATTTATTTTCTAAAATCTATCAGAAAAGTGAACATTTCTGACCACAAAGTGTTTCCATTTTCTGGATCCGAGAGATAAGAGATAGGAAATCTTTGTCTATGGCTTGGAGTCAGGGCCAACCCTAATCTCTCAGAAAGCATCTATCTCTCTGCTACGGCCACACACTCTACACTCAAGTCAAGAAGTTCAACAGCATGGTATCTAAAGCCGCTTACAGCTGCCGCTGGATTATGGTCAGTAAAACATTCAGCGAGTGTGCATACAGGCTTGAACATTCTGTGTGTGTGCGCACACTATTTGCTAGCATTTTGTCTAACAGCTTGCCATATAGAGAAAATAAGAGTAGAGGAATATTTAAAGATGAGGGATGGGGGAGAAGAAGAGAGACGGAGATAAAGGAAGCAAAAGACATAAAATATCCGGCTTAAGCTCACAAATGGTTGGAGTAGAAGATTGGCAATAAAGCTTTTGGTGTTTGACTGAATAAACGTTCTGCTCTGAAGCCAAAAGCAAGATAAATCCCTAACCAGTGAATAAGTCCTCTTCAGCACAGTCACACTGTCAGTTAGTCACACTTTGTTTCTATAGTGTTTTGAGGGGATATTGGTCTATCTAAAGGTAAAAACTGCATCAAAACCTTTGGTCTGTTCTGTTTGACATTCATCTGTATGGCTGTGAAGGCTTCTCCTTTGTTACAAATGATGCAAAACTAATTACAAACTATGAATTATTCTTTTTGTTGTCCTTAGCTGAAGTATTTTTGTTGTTTTTGTCTATTCTCTGAGAATGTGTGGCGTAAAAGTGATGTAGTTTTGAAAGTCAACCTTGATCAAAATACACTCAAGCACATACAGACACAATGATAGACACACGAACATGCACGCACGCGCACACACACACACTACAGAGCAATGCCATAAATGAGCACACAAAGTTTCACCAAGGAGAATTCTCTCTCCTTTTGAGTCTGGTAATTGATTTACAGCGATCAGAGAACCAATAAATCTCATTCCTTGGTTGAGGCACAAGGTTTTTTAGTCAGCAGGTATCTAGATCTCTCTTCATCGCTCAATATTTAAGACTGAGATGGGACTTTTCTCCAGCGCTGGTGCATCTGAGATGGTTACTGAATGAAGAAACATCTGAATTTTCTCTTGGCTCATTACAGCATTACATTGGCTTTGTGTATATGTGTCAGTTTGTATATGTAAACAATGTAATAATGTTAATATACACCCATACGAAAAAATGTGTGTTTCATACCCTGTTCACTTGGGATTTAATGCGTAGCTTTGTGTGCTTGAGAGCTTTTTAAATGCTTGTTAATTGCTAATCAGAATAGAAGGTTGCCAAATTAATTTTTTCAACACTTGCAAGGCAAGAAGTTATTGCAGCTCTTAAACTTGAACCCATAAATAATTCAAACGTCCTCTCGCCCATCTTAACATAACAAGCAATCATTTGCCTAAAGGTGCTGCATCAGTAAAGAGAACTATTGATTGAACGCTAAAATCATAGTTGTGTGCTGTGTGTTTGTGTGTGTGCCACACACTTTTCAAACAGATGAGGAAGATAAATCCATTGTTGCCACACAGATTACGTTTATCTGTCCCCCAGCCGTCATTTCATGACTTAGAAGATAATCATAATGGAGTCTCAGTACTGGATGTTTTTTGTCAGTTGTGAGGCTGTTTCTGCACTCTTAAGGGCTGTACAGTACCTGAGCCCCGGGACTTATACTGATGTTCCACTAGCTCAGAAAGTAATAAAACTAAAGCAAAGAAAAATAAAAGGAAGTGGAAAAAAGCTAGTGAGCTTCCAATCTGTCTGCCGGCCACCAGATAACACAAAATATAGGTCTACCATTTTTTACAATCGTGGAGGGGTGTTTACGTTCGAGGAGGAAAGTGTCAATAGGAGATCCAAAATGAAGACATATCATCTTTTTTGCCATCTCTAATCTGTTTATATCTATATCCCTTGCTTTTGTCATGAAGGATCGATCCAAAGCTGCTTTTGTTGGTCCGTTATCTTTTTCTTGGAAGGCGTATAAGGGGGGTTACCCAATCTAATTCTGCCTGTATGAAATATTCTGGGGAGCAATAATCACATTCAGCTCCAAGTTGATAATATCACACCACAAAAGAAAAGGCAATATCTCCTCATCGTTCTATTCTTTTGCTTTATTTCTCTCTCACAAATGGATCATTTTATTAAAAAAAGAAAAAATGAGAGTAGAGAAAGGTGGCCTGCTAATGGCTGTGGGGTGTGTACATGATTTTATCATTTCATCGAGGAAGCGTTTTGTTTGGTGTGGTTCAACATTGGAAACATCAATTCAATAAAACTTGAAATGTACAATGACTTTGATACTGTGTTACCTTGAAATTCAATGACTGCGACTACTGACAACGTAATGAGAAGAGGTAAGAGAATTTGACATGAAATATGAGATATGAAATGAAATTCTGGTTTATTTAATATGTTTGAAACTAGCAACCGCAAATAAAAGCTACAAATGATCCCTGCAGCACATTTAAAAAAATCTGAAAGCTTTCTGTATGAAATGGCAAGAGATTTTCTTGCTGGTTTCATCCTAAGATGTTTTAAAAACATTTTTCATTAGCAAGATTATAAACCAACCATCTGAGAAAATACAAGTCCCAAATGTATGTGTGTTTGCCAATGAATTTAATAATATCACAAATTCTTAATTTCTTCCTCCAGACTGTGAAAGCCACTAAGCCCACACCAATATGTGATCATCTACAAGCCAAGACAATTTTGGGTTAAACACACACACACAATCATATTCTGCACTAATGGCTGTTTATTTCAACTACACACGTGTACTCAATAACCTGAGCTAAATAAGTTTCAACTTTTGTTCTCATGTTGGCATAAACATGCTTGGTTAACGCAATCATTATAATCTTCTGCTTTGAGCTTAAATAACGCTTTGCATTTTCTCCTGTGATTAATTGGTGTTAGCATTTTACTTTGTGAAGTCACATTTTGGAAGGATATCACTTTCAGATCAGAGCCATAACTGACAGATATCCTTCTACATTAAAAGTCACTTTTTGTCAATGTGACTTTAATCTCTCACAGTCAGAGTCCATGAAACAAATCATTATATGGCAGTGGACTTGCATCAAGGTGAAACATGTATCCTTTTCATTTTGTGAGAGAGAACTTTCTTCAATTGTTTTTTTCCACTGAAATGAGGCAGTTTCCTTTGCCGTGAAGATCTGAAAAGCCTTTAGGGATCTTTCATTAAATACGTTCAAGCAGAATAATATTGCTGTTACAATTATATAACTCAAAGACAATCAAACCTGAATAAACAGGCTGTATAGATGATCTGTATTCCTGGCCCACATATCAAAGTCTGTCTTCTAATCAGCGGGAAAGACAGGATTCTACTGTCTCTGATGTAGATAGTCGTGCTGTAACATCCCTTTTAACGACTCTCCTTATTGGCATTCCGCGCCATTGTTCTCCCATTTTAACGCTTGGATGTTTCCATGGCAACCCGAGGCGTGATCAGAGGCAGACTGTTAAAGATGTGCCTCTATCACAGACAGCGGAACCAGTTCCTGATAAAAAGAGAGTTGAGATAAAATGTGCTACATGTGTGCCTTAAAAGAGAATCTCAACTCCTATATCACAACTCCTGAGGGGGACAGAACACCCCTATAGTGCGGCTCTACTCAGCAGTATGATATCATAGAATGAAACCATGTTGACGTATGGTGTAACTGATGCAAAATAACAGGTAAACATTTGGCATATGCATTTACACATGTACATACAAGCTTTGCATTTATTTCTGAGTAAGTCCATGGGAGTTAGATTCATAATCTTAGCATTGCTAACAACATTTTCACCTGCAGAAAAGCTATAGAAAAAGGGGAACATGAAGACTTACATTCTCACACCTTTCTTTGGTACAAAGGCTTTAAAATAATATTCTTAGTATTACAGTTTCTAAAACTGAAACCAAAAATTATTAACTGTCTGGTTTGGAACCAGACATCACATTGAACCATTTTATAGTCAAGAACTGATAAGGTGAGAGACTTCAGAAGTTAATTTTCGTTATGTCTGATGAGACATTTTCCTTTAACTTAACATTCAAAAGCATGTCAAAGTGTCAGAGAATCAAAGAATCAAACTTTAATATGTAATGTCAATTACTTGAGTCATTGATTGATTTCTCAAAGGTGAAAAGTTACAGGCACATCTCCATAATGACAACGTCACTCTTTTTATCTCCGAATGACTGACACTTTTAACCTGCTTTGATTTGTTTCAGTTTAATGCATTTCACTCGGTTGCATCAACAGTCATGCGCTGATAAATGAAGAATTATGTTAGAATTGTCAAAAATGTCACCAGTGGTGTGTGTGTGTGTATGTATGTTAAAGGTTTCTTGCCATCTTTTTGACCTTGTTGGCTCTGCTGGTGCTCACACAACCTGCTATGCAGGATCAATTACTACAACTGGTGCTGGAGAGTCAAGTGTTGTCCAGTTGCAGAAGTACACTTAACCTCGCTGATACTCCAGTGTACACTACTATGCTACACTTGAGACTTGTACTGACTTTAAGCATGTGAGAATATCATTAAATTTTTAAGGACTTTTTTATCAGACTTCATACACTATTCACAGCTTAAGTAAAACATGGCTACAACCAATAACAGAACAACTGTGGTTTAGCAGGTAGCAATGCCAAGGTCGTGGGTTTGGAAAAATGATTAGTATATACCTTAAGTTCACTAGGTGAATAGATACGTTTGCTAAATGTAAAAATGGCTCAAGAATAGTAGAACGAACAGCATGGGTTAATAACATCACAGCCATGTGTTTGATTCCTAGGGAACTGATAAAATATATACACCTTAAATTCACTGTAAATTTAGAAAAAAAGAAACATTTGCTATTCAAGGTAGGGTTGTGTCTTGTTTGCAGTAAACACTCCGATTTCAAGAGAGTAAATGAGAAATGTTTACTTTTAGAATTTCATCTTACTGCCTTCCTTCTTTTCTTACTCATTTCCAAACTGGTTGGACAAAACAAATTGGAGGGTAGAATGAGGAACGTTTCTCGCTAAATTTAACATGCAGCACTTATCGCAAATAGTGCATAGAGCAAATCACAAGGAAGAGATGTGCACACGCTCAACTGACAATAACTGCCTGCAGACTGCTGCTGCTTCGCTGACTTCGAAAACAGACGCTTCTTATTGACTGGGCCTGGAAAAACCGAACACCCCTTCTGAAGTTAATCAGTGGTGTGGTCCATTGAGAGCTCACCTTCCCTCCCCTCCTACTCCCAGCTCCGTAAATTTAACGAGGCCACTGCATTTAGTTTCATGGACGGCTAATTCTGTTTGTTTTGAATGGCATACGCCGTACGTTGACTGGGATGCTTAATTAGCGCTATTATGAAAGCCTGTTTACAAATGAGCTGAGTAATCCCGGTTATAGCATGCTAAGTTGCGTCTCTCCTTTTCCCTGGTGCCTCCACTAGTGCATCAGGGCAGAAAGAAAAGAGCGCTTGCAGGGGTTAGTGATAGTGGCTCAGCCATTGACAGCTAGTGATTTCCTTCTAAACTCCATAGTGATTATACAGCTTCAATGGAAAACAACAGAATTAATTAAATATGTAATAAATTTTATACCTGCATTTACATTTATGCATTTCACAAGCCCATAAAACCCATGAGCTTTGCATCTTGAAAACAATTCTTTACTAGCTGACCAACAGATACACAGATATTAGCTACAATACATGCACACAAACATCATACTTATAAACTATTAAAACACATAAGAATATGTCTATCATATTGTCTCTGAGTGTGATTTCTGTTACCCAGAAACTTATAATGCCATATGATTATTGCAGAAATGCAACATAATTAAATTTGAAGCACCAAATAGCAAATAAAACACTGAAGCAGCCTAATAGACCTTCTTAGTGCAAGGAAATGAACTGTGGCCAAGTATGGTGAGCCATACTCAGAATTTGTGCTCTGCATTTTCCCCTCCAAGTGCACACACACAGTAGTGAACACACACTGTGAACACACACCCAGAGCAGTGCATTTAGTATGAAGCTGGATGGTGTAGTCTAGTGTTGAAATTACTAGGGCCTAGAAGAGGAGCTGAGTAGATTACTGGTGAACGCAAAGCCTTAATTTTCAATATGTAATTTGAGATGAAATGTCAGTATAGGGCAGTTGTGCTGTCAGGTAACTTGCTATCAAGGTTGTTGTAAGAAGGAAAACACTGACCCAGAAATAACAGAAGCCAACAGATCAATATTTCATTGTTTACAGGGTCACATGCTGCAGGCAGGTTCAAATAATTAAAATATGCAAATATTAAAATAACATCTTACTAAGTAGGTCAATGTGTTCTTTTCACATAATCTGCCAGTTAATTTTAGTGAATGTAAAAAAAATACTGTTATAATTTTACTGTAATCCATACAGTAGTTATAGCTAACTGTTAAATGTAGTTTACAAGTTAAAAATGTAAAACAGATTTAGATTTGGGCCAATTTGCCAAGTCATGAATTGCAAGAGTGTGCTATTAGAGTGAAGCCACAATTTCCTTCTGTCAAAGAATCTTATCATTCCACTCTGACTCCACTCCAGGTTTTCCATCTCACTATCCATTGATGTCTACTACTGATGAGTTTACTCTATAGTGTACATTTGCAGTTGCGTACAGTTGTATGTTACTGATACTATCTGTACACAAGGTATATCAATATAATCATGTTTATGAAATTCATACAGTTGCATAATTATACATATGTAAAAAAACTTGTAATCACTTGTATAAAACTTGTCCTTAGCCAAATTCTATAACAACAATTTTACCTATTCATTGTTTATCAGTATCCATCAAGATTATCATCACTGAGATGTCAATCACTGAAGCCACACCCCCATCTAATCACACTGTAGAGATATTACTTCACTCCTCTATTACTCTCAAAGCTTGTGATGTGCCAATATATTATTCATTACAGATGCCTGGTTGGATATACACAGAAAGATACATGTGTTGTGCTCACGGAGGCACCTGTCATCAAAGGTAGGGAGTTCCTATTACAGCAGCACTCTGCATTTTAAAACTTCTGTGATGACATTTGGTAAATTATTTAAATGTGCATGGCAGCTGTCTGCGGAGGGTGTCAAATCATATATCTGCTTGTGTGTAAGTTTGCCGCCTTATTTTCTTGCCAACTCAATCCTGCCCCTTTTTTCTCTCTTTGCTTGTTTCCTCTTTTACTTTCCACCCTGTCAACTAATCTTTTTTTCTTTTCTCTATGATTGTTATACCCCAAAGCAATATTGGAGACATTTCAAATGCAATTCAAAGCATTGGCCCCATTATTTTCATGTCTGTATTGACGTTATGTGTACACATCACGGCGAGGGAAAATGAGCTTTTTATTTGGTCTCTGTCTGGCAATTGTTTCTCTTCCTGTGCTTAAAGCATTTAGACGTACTGTAGCATCAACTTATTTTTTTCTTCAGCATCCTCAGGGACACTAAACTACTGTGCCTTTGTGAGGTATGTCAAAGACTTAGATGGCACGCCACATGGACCTCCTACAGTCAGTTTACTAACTGTAAAAGGCATGTTTCATACAAGACTGCACATGAAGACTTTGACAAAGTGAACAATTTACAACTTTTTAATGTGTAATCTGTTTTTTTTTTAAACTCTAAATGCAAAGTTTTAAATAGAGCACATTAAATTAAGTTTACAATGTGTTTTCATTCATTTACTCACGTTAATTTATTATTGTGGTATAAAATATCCTTGATACCCCGCCCCTAAAAGTCATGTACAAAATAAACGAACAGTGATTGGTCAGTTTACATGTCAATCAGAAAGCTTTGCCTTTCTATATTGAGTAGTTTTTGGCCAGTTTAAGCAGCAAAACTACAGTCACTTTTACTACATGTCTACTGTACCCCCTTTTTCAACAGCTTTAAACATATTTGTGACTTGCAAACAATAACACTTGCCTAAGATTACACCTCTTTCCTCACAATCACATCATCACAATGGCAACTAATTTAGGCAAACTGCCTTTTCTTTCTTCTTTCTGCCCTGTCCTTTTCTTGGATTGCCGCCATTTGAACAAACCACCTAGCCGTGTCATGATTAGAAAAGGCCATGTGTTGCAATTACCTTGATAGATAAAGGTCACACTACAGTGCTGGTGTAAAGCCTCCTCCAGCCATCTGGAGTCTACTGTTCTCATCATAAACTGTTCTAATTGGTGAGGCACAACACAATTTGCATATCCGTCCCGGAAGCACGAAGACCTTTGTGAACAACATCATTGAAAAACACATGACAGTCAGTTTAGGCCATTCAAATGACCAATTATCAATTACATCACAGTTATAGGTGGTCTGTAGCCCAAAACTCATGCTGGGATAATATAGAATATGAGGATTTTTAGTCAACTTTTCTGAGCACCTTGAATTCAAAAGAATTCAATCTTCTCACAAACATTATGCTGAAAACTTTTAAACAATTAGATGAAAAGGATAGTTTTATTTATAGTGTATATAGTTATAGTATATAGTTATATTT
>JBAJNP010000238.1:0-93230 GCA_036877545.1 Yasuhikotakia modesta | reverse complement strand
AGTTAGTATATTATATTATATAGTTATATTTACAGTACATATGTACTAATTAACTGAGAAAGTGGAATTTAAGTGGCTACATATTATATGTTATCTGAAAGAGTCAAATATCTTGGACCCCATGTGATTCTCACACGAAACTAACTTGCTTTGCCACTAATAGTAATTAGAAACCATTTTATTCACAGGGCGTTCCTGTGTGATCCCACTACAGCAACTCATTTAAATCTTTATTATCATTTCTTATGATTAACTTTCTCCCAAGGCATCGTTATCACAGATGAACGTTCTCTCTCATCTGAAGCACGGTGAAGGAGAGACTGTTAGTGCCGGGTGGAGTCTCATCGTCTCCAGCAGAAACAGGTCACAACTGCAGGGTAACAGTGTTTGTGTAATTGTTGTTCATACCTGCTGCCACACAAGATGTCACAGTGGGGTTACTTTTGCTCTCTGCACTCATCCAAACCGGTTATAAAGTTTCTTAATGGCTAATAAAAATGTCATTAAAAACCAAGAGCACTAGAACTGAAATAGTCTGAAACATTCTTTCTTATGCCCTCATGAGAATGACCCAGAGAAAAACTAAATGTATTTAAAACCAAAACATGCAGAGAAATGATTAGATAATGTTACATGGGATTCAAAACGTGTTTTGAATTATGCTGGACTTTAGTGCCAATTATAAGAAGGTCACCAGCTATTAAGGTTCGAACCCAACCACTTAAAGTCCAAACAAATGGTTGGGTTTGGCGTTGCATATTTAAATAGATTTTACATGTTTCTGTGCTTGCAAAAGTTAAACTACAAACAAGCCAGTATGTGTTTTTCACTCAGCTGTAAATAGACTTTTGCAAAGGTTTCTTGGCCTCAGAAAGTAACCATAGCAACATGCTTTTTTGTATGTTTTTTTGTTGCAATACATTGAAGTGTGAAAAGTATTGTCATTATTTAATTGCATATTTACACATCACAAGGTATCACAAAAATGTTATTGTTATAATTAAAGTCTTTAAGGACAAACTTTTCCATTACTCAGTCATGCAAAAAATCAACTCCCTGAAAGTTATTGTATAATTTGCACCCTGCTACACTAGTTAACAACAGTTAAACTGCAGTACAAATCTGAGAAGTTTCAAACGGATTCAGAATATTAAAGCTTAAGAATGCAATATACTCAAGATCAGAGAGGACAAACCTCCTTTAGCATTTTAAAATACAAACACATTTATTATATAAAGGGGCACACAGGGCACCTTGCAGGTGAAAGTGAACTCATAGAATGGTGCAATGAAGAGAAATTATAACCCTTATCTTTGTCCCATGTGTACTTGAGTGCAATGATTTCATCACTTCATGTGAGTATTTAATAATTCTACCATCACGAGAGCTGTCATGGAAATCTATGTGATGGGGACTCATGAGCGAGACAGGGGGAACAAATGTACCAAGCATGTCAACTTTTGAGAAATTGCTCTTGAGCTGTGCTTCAGAGCAGAGGGATGGGTGTTCATTTAAAAGTTGGTTGTCCGTTGAAGAGAAGAAGAGAAAATTTATTCCATTTCTTGTTAAATTCATCTCTTTTCCCTTTGGTACCCTCCAGGACCCTGACTTGTGGTTCCAGATCCAGGAAACATAACAAAAGGGGCTCTGTTGCATCTCTGCCCCGCAGCCCAGCTCTCCCCTGAGGTCTGCCTGACCATCGATCGCAAGCTACATGACAAACAGGCAAGCAAGACCACTTCAAACAGGAGCCATTCTGTGCCTGTCAATTACCCACACTTACTGTGTCAAGCCCATGTGTTTTGAGGAATATTCGATAATGAATTTGTATGTACCATTTATGCTTTATAGAACATTTTAATCCTAAACCTATTTGCCCTGGCTGAGTTCTTATTCAGCACCATTTTGCTACAAGTAGCAAAAGGGTACAAGTAGCAGCACAGAGGATGAACTTGAGGCTTGCAAATGGGCTTCTCACTGGGAGTGCTCAAGTCAAGGGCTCCCTGGTGGATCTACCAATTAGCCCAGGCCTCTGGATCCGGAACTGTGAAAAAGATATGAGTCTAAGAGGTGTTTTTTTGTACCTGAAGCTCACTGGATGGTGTCTGATCATCAAGGCGATCAAGGGCACATAATTGTCCCGCAAGACATCCAGAACAGGAAATGGAAGCCAAAGTCAATGATAAAACTTAATTTCTCTAATTTTTAGCAACTACATTTCTTAGATCACTAGGACTTTTGAGTAGCGCCAATTGGGGCTTCATGCACTTATTTTTTAAAGGGGGTTGTCTTGCTTTATTTGATGCTTTCAGGTGAGAACAAAACATATATTTATACATATATATACATGCATTTATTCATTTAAATATATATATATATATATATATATATGCCAGCTATAACCTCTTGTGGAACCTATTTAATGACTTTAAATGGTGAGAAGCAAAGACAGAGGGGGTGGAAAGCAACCTAAAGTTAAAGTGACTGCAGGGCTAAAGTTTGGCAAAACTCAGAAGTAGACAATGGTTGAGCGGTTTGAATGCTGTGATTAGCGGCAGGAGTGGGGAAAAGGGAAACAGCTGGACGGTGCAGATACTGTTTCCGCAAGCCTCAACCCATCTCTAAAGGGTAAACACAACACGAGCCTGTTTGATTTATGGTGCACGTCACACACAGAGTGGCCATTATTCCCTGTGAAAAGGCCTGGCATCATGGGAGGAAATGTGTCCATAATGTAGCTTTTCATAGGTAAACTGGAGAAGGTAGAGCTTTTTTTCTTTTAATCCATTTCCGTTCTGAAAATCCTGCGGTTTGATAAACTGTCTCTTTGTGCCTCTCTGGTGTTATGCATTTTGTTAATGTATTTGTTCATAAGTACAGTAAATTGTGGGACATGAATACAAGCCTGTCTGTTTCTCCTCACCCCATTACAATTTAGAGGGTGATTAATTTACAGATTACGGTCCATACAATGCTTGCTTTACCATTTACGTGTCATGCAAAGGGTTCACAACAAGGAAGTGTAAGAAGTAACTAATAGGACTTATTCAGACTTGCCCTAATGGAGAACAGAGCAGCATTTGAGACTGAACAGCAATTTACAGCAAGGAAGCTCAGTGACAAGCACTTTGTTTTTGCATTTTTTGAGAAGTGAGCTAAAAGAAATCAAACAATACGTTTAACACAACATCCTGCTTGAAAAAAGAAACGTGTGGATTTGGTCCATAAATATTATAAAAGTGAACCTCATAGACTGATATATAAAGTCTTGTAGACAGATAGAAAGTTTTAGATGGACACTGTTTATCCATCCATCTCAGTTCACTAATGCACCACAAAAAACGTGTGACTCATGTTTATAACTAAAGATGAAAAACTCAAAAGAAAGAGAGTTTACTCCCCTGCATTAAAAAATTGGAAACATTACTCATTTTAATATCAAGAAGATATAATGAGCAGAAGTTGGAAGAAAAATACCATTTTACCGCATGGTGTAAATCTTTCACTGGGCGCCCATTCTCTGGCTATTACCGAAATTGCTGTGGTCTGTGTCTTGTGAGCTGTTGACCAGAAATAAGAGCTAATTGACTCATTGCGGAGGAGGTATGGGAATATACATAAACATGTCAACCTTTAAGTACCTTTATAATTTACCAGAGCATGGGTGGGATAGGACATTAGCAATTTTTATAGGTTCCACAATGGAGACCAAATTGTTCTTTAATATAACAGAGGATTTATGGCTTCTCTCTTCTGTTGTAATCAGTTTGGGATTCAGCCCACTACTTTATGGCCATTCTATTGTTGCAAGTGTAGTTTGCATACAATGAATATTTTAAAAACAGCATCTTTCTTGCAAAACATAGGCATACAAAAATAGTGCCAGATGAATAATATACTAGTAATAGCAGCAAGGTCAAAATGAAAGTAGCAGAAACTGAGAAACTATTATATTGAGACCCACAAAGATAAAATGAAAAAGCAATGACACCAACTTTATTTAAAGATGGTGGACAGCCAAGTACATGCGCATAGGTCATTCTGTAATTGCAGGTCCATGGGGTATTTTTTCCTATATAAAGCAATGCTGATTTTCCTAGTGCAAAAATCTTTTTTCCTCAATTACATTACTACATATAGGAAAATGCATGATAATTACATCAAATATAAATGTATTTCATAGTTTACCTCAAGTTAGATTATGTAAACAATACATTTGGGTGGTTTAAAAATAAGAAATGTATATTGTAATATACCTAAAATTGTAATTTTGTAATATACCTAATAAATTTTGTAATATACCTAATAAATTGTGTTTGAAATATCATTGTCAACTGAACTACATTACAATTTGTTTGGCAGACACTTTTATCCAAAGCAACATACAGTGAATTCAAGAGGCACATGCATTCCCTGGGATCGAACCCACAACCTTTGCACTGTGAACACAACGCTCTACCAGTTGAGTTACAGGAGATGTTTTTAATTATTTTTTGCAACACTGATGTGCAACTTTTTAAATCACTAAATCACATAAATCACTATTTATGATGCTAGAAGCTGCAGAACTCTAGAAACTAAACTAAATTCAATTAAATATCCATCTAATGGGAGTTTCCATGTAATAGTTTCTCATACATGGCTGTGTAATCCTGTTTTCCTGCTCAGTCTGACAGGTGAGGAGAGGACAGTGAAGCCACAAAGCCTTTGAAGTGTTTGAATCCTTTTGTTTAGCCTGGTTGTTCAGTCCATGTATACACAGACGTCGCACTTTGCTCGCGGTTACCATGGTGCTCAAACAGCCCTGACGGCTCATCTACAGCTCCAAGTATGTCTTTGTCTTGCTCTCTCTGCCTCTCTCACTTGCTCTCTGTCTGTTCCTTCTGTTGGCTCCATAAATGGTAGGCCACTCGATAAATTCATCAAGTCAGTTTATGACACACAAAAGGCACTGATACGTGTGAGATGGTGCAAAATGAATCTGTTTTAATTCACAAGACATGGTCAAGTCTGACAAGCAAACACAGCTTAATGGGGTCGTTCAGTTGGGATGCCACACATTATCTAAAAAAATCCCCATCCTTTTAACTGAAACAGCTGTGCATAGGTGCAGAACTTCATAGACATTCTGAACTGTCTCCCACATAGAGGTGAAGGCTGTTTATTTACACTTTATAGCTAGAACGGTACTGAGGAGTCTCTTGTTTTGTGGAAATTTATATGTAACAGTTACAGGCAGAGATTGTGTAAGGCTGTGGGATGCTTATCTTTTCCCTGGCAATGGTGGTTTATGTATATCTAAATATATATACTGTATCTATGGGGAAATGTGAGATAAGAGCATCTTTAATGGTTTAGCATGCTTCCAAATCTAAACCTCATTCAATTAACATTGAGACTGGAAAATGACAACCTCATTAGCTTATATGGAAACAATATGACCTGCTTGTTTTCTGTTTAGTACCTGGAACACTGAATTTTACAGCTTAAAAATATATAGGTATTCTCATGCTTGTTTTTTTGGATAGGTTAGGAAATAATCTAAATTATGTAAACACACTGAATCTCTCTCATAACTGTATAATTTCCACAGAGATCAAATTGTGGCTCAGTTTACGTGTGGTTTCCTTCTACAACAGATGGCAGTGAACATGCAAACACACACTGCTTTATCCATAATTAGGGTTTTTGTATTTCCTGTGTTAGTCTCTAGACAACATAACCATGTGACATGAGTTTATACACAAAGTTTATACCCAGTCTTCTGTGACATTTTCTCAAAGGATCATCAGGATTTATTGTAGTAAGTGTGATCCTGTGGTTTATGTAGTAACATAAAATGTTTTAAAGAAAAAAATATTTAATATAACCAAACCAAGTCTCCAACTTCAGGTCACATAAGCAACTTGCATGAGTCAGTTCAGATACAAACTGTTCCTTACAGTTAGTCCAAATTTCCTCTTTTTGCACTGTACACCATACTGGGTTTCTAGACTAAGCAGAGCAGGAAATTACACACTTCCTGCCAAGACCTGACAAGGTCACATAAAAGAAGAGATGAAAGAAGCAGAAAGAAAAGGGAGACAAACTAAGACAGCAGGATAAAAACTAGTGTGTGTGAAACCAGAGACCAGATTGGAAGCTTTCGGATGGGCCCTTGTACGCCTCTGGCAGTGTATTGGACAAGCCCATTGTAGGCTAGGATTTATCAGACTAAAGACTAACTGACAGACTTTCTGCAGGTTGACGTTTTGGGGATGTGTTAAAAGCAGCCACCAAAAATTCTGTCCTTAGGACCCTTCCTGAGGGAGGGGGGAGTAATCACAGCTTCTAGCCCAGTTACACTTGCTTTGATAGCTCTGCGGCCATCATAGCAATCAATGCTGTAATGCAGAATCAAGTGTAATGTGCATTTGCGGTTGGCCGGTTCAATATTGTTCCATCTCAAGCCGGGGGACTGTGTCTTTCATTAAAATCAATGGCATTGTCCTTATAAGAATTAGTGCAATTGAGGAAGATTATTGTTATTTTTCTGTCTGAAACTCTAAAAGGGCAGCCATTGTGATTGAGCTGTGGCGGGAAAATTTGGTACTTCATTTCACAGCACTTCACTTGTGTCCCATTAACTCCGCTGTGTCTGTTTTACTCTCTTCTGTCTGCCACATTAAAAATTGAAACCCATGGTTGTCTGTGAACTCAGAAGTCCTGCCAACGTGAAAACATGAAGAACATGTGAATAAGGATATATTTATACAGTTAACCCTTGTGTGCTGTTGAAACAACATGATCTAAAGGGAAATGTAACTAAAATGTAACTATTTTACATTGCTTTGACTTCCATTTTTTCTTCAAGTTCAGTTTTGATTAAGCAAGTATAATTTTTTACTTACTGCTTAAAACAAATTAACAGCTTTGCGTTAATAAATTACAAAATGTGTTTTAGTGTGGTAAAACTCAAAGGTGAAAGGTTCTGAAGACCAGAATGTTTAAATATTTTAGATCTGTTTCTTATCTCTGCCCTATTAATAGCTAAGCAGACAGATATTATTGATGTCTGTAACACAACGTATATGAATAAATGTTTCAGAAACATGATTTATTTAGTTCAGTAATACTGCCTTTCAATTTACTGTAAGTCATTTTGGAAAAAAACATCTGCCAAATGAATAAATGTTCTTTAAGATCCCAATCATACATTTTAAAACATAACATTTTGGTTATGTAATCAATGTTATCACACAAATTGCTTAAACTTGGGTCTTTAAGGAAAAAGAAAAGTATTTTTGAGGCCTTTCAAAGGGCCTTGCTGTTTCTTATAACAGAACACAAGGGCTGTTATAGCACTGTAGACAATCGCTAATGCTTACAATAAATGATGGCATTTAAAAACCTGCTGTAGCCTTTGATCTCGTTTAATACAGTACACAGGAGATTTAACACGTTTGCCCATGCAATAAAACAGCGGCACTTTTCCCAACACCCGGTATTTTTTTCTGAGGATTAACCCTTTCAAAATAGTTTCAGAGGCTATGAACCTTAACCCTCCATCAACAAAAACCAATTCACTCGGTCAGATGTAAATGTATGTAGCCATAGTGACCATAAAGGCTGTAGGGATGGCTAGAATAACACAGGTAGTGATCTGACCTGACCTCTTCTCCTCTCTAATTCTGTCTCCCCTCATCTCTCCATCAGCACCAGGACAGAATATTGAGGTGAGCTCTCTAACCAGTCGACAGATACACAGTTAACAGTGGAAGATATTTAGAAGTATGGAACTGCTGACATTTACAGTTGCTACTTATATATATATATATTTGGATTATATACCACATCTTCGCAATATATAAGGATTAAATAGTAAATTAAAATACTGTCATTTTTAAATAAATAATTTTCCAAGTAAATAAATCTGAGTAAATATAAATGTGAGTAAACACGCGTTATTAATCATATTTAAACATTCACAACATACATCTCTATGTGACACCGCTTATACAGTGTGTCTGGTTGTAGAGCCTGTACGAAATCATTGTTCACGCAGACGGCAGTGAAGCAGCTTTAAGCAGTTTCACACACAGACCAATAGAGGGTAGTATTATCTCAGCGTGTAACCCAGCGCATTGAGAGTGGCTAAAGACGCATAAGATGAGCTTTTAGTGTCCTAACACACTGTATTTAAAGTGTGCTGTGGAATTCTATACAGCACATTATCTGCCAACTACAAAAAAGCAGCGCATTTACATAGTCATGCTCTCCTAATACCTTTGGTCAAGTATTAAAATGGCTCATAAATAATATTCATACAAAAGTAGCAGCTGGTTTGGATCAGACCAGTACATGTGCCTCAATATAATGCATTAAAATAGATGCATACATTTTGTGTTATTTCATATTTTACATTAGATTTTACACATTAATGTTTTTTGCATTATAGTTTTTGCTTAGTCTAATAATTACCTCAATGTACCTCAAAGGTAAACTGATCTTTTCCATTCACACAGTTAGAGTTCATATACACCTTTAAAACCACTGGTATTTCCTTTCTGTTGTTTCCCACTGTCACCTTCATCTTTGTACTAACTCACACATTTAAACAATTTTAAAACTTTAGATTTCAGTGCTTCTTGTGTTACTGTCTTCCTTGGATGAGCAGCTTTTATTGTAGTCTTCCTCATTTATGAGTCGCCTGGGATAAAAGTGTCTGAAACGTGAATAAATGTAAAATGTAATTAGCACATTTAACTATTCTTTGAAGAATTGAAAAGAACCTATTAAATGTAGCTTTTTTAACAAACTGCAAATGCTACGTTAACAAGCTTATTGGAAGTACAATCACCTGTGGTTCAGTTACATCGCTGTAAATGTTTAAAAATAAAGTGAAATAAATTGTAAATTAATTATGCTAGAATGATTAGCTCACATTGAATGGATGTTGTACAGGTGTTTTTGTTCTGCCATGCTAAAGGATACAGTACATACAGTACAGAAATGAGTGTCGGCATCTCTGAGGTGACTGAGGTGAGAAACTGGTAAGTTTATAGGGCTATTGTTGCTAAAGTGCATTTTTGGGGGGGGGACTGCTCTCCTTTTGCTGGGGTCGATGAGAAGATTTCATCATAGAGGCCGGCGCTGGGCCTCCTCATCACAGAGCCAAAGACAACATTACAAATGATGGTCCAAATACCTATTTATGTGCAATTAACAATCTTTATTTAGTCTTGGATTCATGTTTAATCAACAAGAACATTCACAGACCTGTCTCACAGCTACAGTAAAACTCTTAGATCTGAGATATCAGTCTTACATGTTTCTTTGTGAAAAAATGGCTAGTGTGTAATTAAAACACTCTATATTTGCCTGTTAAGAACAAAAATAATGATGCTACATCCTTTGAACTGTCTGTCTCTCACACACCCACCAGCAAAAATGAAGTACGACTGATGAACACGGTTGTCATGGGAACACGTAGGCTTACAAATTACAACGACACATAAAAGCATTAAAGCAAAACATTCAGCCACAAAGTTTTCACAAGGTTTGAACCCCAATGCCCTATGTTGTCCTTTTTCTGTAACTGCTTGGGTCCAGGATATTTCTTGTGATAATTTGTCATTGTTGCCCTGGCGATGAGCCCAAAAAGGTAAACCGAGCAATAAATCAATGTTCATTATATCCGTCTCTCTGCAACACAAAGGCCTGCTTTTGATGTCTCTATTTGAGCATATGACCATAAGCTCATTAAATGAAAACAGCAGTCTGATGTACTCAAACTACATCAAAAACCATAAACCCAACAAATGCCAATTTAAACACAAATGGCCCTGCACTCATCAGTTAAAATTATGATCAGGCACTTAATGAAAGCCATAGTATATTTCACCAGGCCCTTAGCAATCAGCACCTTGCTGCGACATAAAGTGTTTTCATTTTTTAGTAATTGTTTGTTCATAGTCAACTGTCGGTAGCCTATACTTACCTCTAAATTTAAATCAACATCTATTTATTATTGACGTTTTGCTTTGAAAGTACAAAAATCCCAAGATATCAGTGGGTGTTTTTATTTTAAACCTGGTTTTAAAATGTCACACGCATTCACTTGTCTAAATAGAGACCTTCCATAGACTTCTGTTTTGTATTTATACAGCTAGTAATAAACGGCGTGCGTTCCTGTACTTCAGCTGATAGAGCATTGTGCTAGCAGCCTGAGCATTGTGGGTTTGAGTCCCAGGGAACCCATACACTGATATAATTTGAATGAACTGAAAGTTGCCTTGGACAAAAGCACTTGTCAAATGTGTTTAGCATTTTGTAATAAAAAAGCAAACAAACAAAACATTTTTAGAAATCCCAAAAATTAGGTTGTGCTCACTTCAGGGTACAAATTTGTCCCTAATATTTGCGTCCTCACCCAACACCCTCATCTTAAACTCAAACAGTTGGCCACATGCGCACCATACACCCATTCCTGTTGGTCCCTATTACCATGCACTGTGTGTCTGACAAAGGGCTTAGTGACCTGTGTAAGAGAAAGTAAATTAAACACCAAAGGCAAACATATTCAGAGGAATTATATATTCGAGGCTGGGCCACTTTCTGCCTCCCCCCCCTCCGTCTCCTGTGAGAAATGGCTTCAGTTGTGGTTACATAACATCTAACAGCCGTGTCGTGAGGTTAATGGTGAGCCGGGTATTTCCATTTTAATTTAAAGAGTGTTTTTGCGTCCCGTCTGACAAACATATAAAGTGGCATCGGGGTTGGGGAGGGGAAATGGAAATGAGAAACACCAGGAGTGACAAAAACTCAATATTTACGAAAGACAGAACTTAGGGTTGCCCAAAGCACAAAAGCAGCCAGTCTTCTTACTTATTTGGGGGGTACAGCAGGCATACAGTAAGTGAATTAAGGTCACCACAATGAAATGATGAAAGAGAAGAAAATACTTGTAAATTCTACACAAAATACAATAAGCTCAGTATCAGATTAAAAAGCTATTTTAATAAGCTCAGTATCAGATTCCAGAATAATTACACAGGATTCTCCAGCAATCCTGGTATTGTGGTGAATCATGGGTCGATTATAGTTCAATGTTACAAATTTCTCTAACAGTATTTTTGAGACACGCAAGGCTCAAATACCAGAACAGTAAGATAGACAAAAAGGGGAGGTTGAAAGGGAGTAATTAACAGATACACAAATAGATTTTGTGCTTTCGATCATGACAGCTGCAGTCCTTGTTAACTTTTATTATGTAAAAAAAGGAAACGGGAAAACTGGGCCATTGTGGTGTGTGGGAAAAGTTACTGTTTTGAAAAGAAGTGAAAGTGGATTAATGGCAGATTTTTTTAGCTGGGTGAACACAGAGACAGTCCTGTTATGATCTCCCATCATGCACCTGTAAACCCAAGCCTTGCGATGTAAATGAAACTAACCATGACTGAATATAGCAGTTATGGTAAGTTTCCTCTTTGTTAAAGAACAAGAAAAGTTAAATGAGAGAGGCTGTTAACTGCCCAAAGCCATGTCCTAACACAGATACACAGAAAGCTGGAGCTTGTTATCCAGTAGTGCATTTTTTTAGTGGGAAACCAGCCATCTCCTGCAACCCTATTTCAACAAGTAATGTTGCACAGACACTCTCTCACCACAAAATAAGATAATTGGACAGCTGTGATGGGGGGGACAAAACTAGTGAGACCAGTTCCAAACGATTCATCTGTGGCCGGACATTTCAAAGATGACTGCATCTGGAATACAGTGACACACAGGAAATCCAATCGCTAAAACGGTTTTAAAGCACTGGTGAGAAAATAAGAGAATTAATGAGAAAAAAATGCAGCACATGAAAATAGATTTGTCAAGCCGCACTGGTAAAAATGTCACCATTGTCTCATTATGGTATCTGGGCTTATTCCTCGATTTCTGTGTTAATAGTTTGAAAGGTGTGTTTACATACAGCAAATCCCTTGTGTCTATAACAAGGCAGGGAACCTAATTAAATGGCAGTAATCACACCTTAGCACATGTTAGTCGAAATCAATCAATGACAGCATATAAATAAATAATGCAATCATGAATATTGCCAGGCTTTTTCTTCATGTTAAGCCTCTCACACAACTTGTGTGACTTTTATTCTACTGTTAACTGAACTTTTCTGAATTTTACTGTTTTTTTAAATAAAGAGAAATTGGACATCCCATCATGCATCAGGGAACATTATTAATGTGCCACAGATTAATGTGTAAACAGATTAATGTGCCAATTGTTGTTTGTTGCATCCCAAATAAAACCTTAAATAAAACACTAATATTAAAGCACTACAGTAAATTTCTAATGAATTGCTTAGTTTTATAAAACTAAAATTTTTATCAATGTGGCCAGTACTATATGACCAGACAATGTCGTTTAAGTACTATATGTGACTGCTCAGTGTATATTCATATGTATTTATAATGATAACATGCAGTGATGCATTTAGCCACATATTTGTTGCAATAGAGGAATGCTGAATGTCACTGTATTCCGGCTCAAGAATGCACTCTTTGTTCATAGTACGCACAGCTCCAGCTCATTACTATTCAGGAAGTATGCAGATTATCACAAACAAGAATAAAAATATATTTACATTGTGCGATGGCCTTCATTTGGACAATGGTTTGGCTTTTAAGTAGGTAGCTAATCAAACAAAGACAAAAACAAACAATCGATCAAACAAATAATTTTTCACTGGCACAAGACTGTGTTTTAGTCATGCAGCTGTCAAATAGGAGAATAATGGCACATCTGCTTCATTTAGTTTTTTTCTCCTGTGAAGGACAGTCAAGCGCAGAGATAAATGGCGTCTACTCTCCAGCATGCTCATCACCCATCCACCTCTTAAAACAGCCTCTCTCCTCCCTCACGCTGTACCACGCTTCTCAACATAATGCAATCACAGAGGAAAACTCAAACCACAAGTGCTGGCTGTGTTTGGATTCACAAACACCTAACCCATGACCACTTATGGATGTTTTTCTGTGGCTGAATTATGATGTTTCAATTTTAAACAGGCACTGAGAACCCTTTATATACACCAGCAGTAATGTTTTAACTTAAATTCATATAATAGAAGTCCATATGCATTTGTCAGTATATAAAAATAGGTTGTTTTCTGTCTGCTTTGTGAACGGTGTTGAAGCGGACATTTTGTGCTTTATGATTCTGTTTGTAGAAACTAAAAATGAGAACGTTCTTTATTCTTTACTCACAGGACACAAAACACATAGTGGTTGTGGAACCACGCCTCTTACCAACCGCTGTGCTGCTCAACAAAATAACATGTCCATCTCCTGGTGAGATTGAAACCTGACATAAGCTAATGTTGCCCAATCTATGCCTCTCGCTCAAACTCACATGCATACGAAAAGCTTAAATAAGGCAATTATGGCTGAGTGATACTCATGCATTTGTTTTTCAAAGATTAGAAACACTACAGTCAAAACGAGGATATGCTAATCAAAGGAGACTTATGGCACGACTCGCTTCCTGTGGCCACCAAACAAAGCGACATGAGAATCTTTCATCTCTACCCAATTATCTTCTTTTTTCCTCGCAATCACGTTTCTGTTTGACAACAATTCAACCTCACTATAATTTGTCCTTTGTTCTCAGAATATCAATATCGGTGTAAGCGACACATGAAAAACAGGGTGAAAACATCTTGTGCACATGAGCTAAATGAAGAAAATGCTGCTAATTAGCATTGATTTTTATATGTAAAAGATGTTTATTTTGGATGGCGCTACATGCCATTTTGCTTTCTTTTTGTGTCTCAAATTGGCAGGATGTCACTGAGCGAGACACATGCACACAAGGCCCCCCACCAATACTCCCCTCTTTACTCCGCAATTAAATAGTTTTATTCAAGCTAACAGCTAATCAGGAAGCAGTGAGCAAATGTTCCGTTAAATTTCCCCGCTTCTCTTTCCAATTTTTTTTTTTTGGGGTGAGGGGGGTTGACATTCTGAAGCATTCAATATTGCCATTATGGCCGTTGTACCAGAAAGCTTGTCTCTGCATTGAGGGTTGAACCCCTGCGCAGCTCAGTTATTCTGATCAATTCGTTTAATTTACTCTACACTTCGATCCCTAACAGCAGTCATTTCAGCTGGTGTACGACTCATCCAGGGAAGATAATTATTATCGGATTGTTACAAGAGTGAGATTTAAACTCAGCCTGGAACCCCTGGCATCCTGTCAAATGGCAGAACAGAAGACAGGAGTAATCCTTTCTGTTTGCAGCTACATTGATAGACTTAACTTCAAATGCTTTGGAGACTTCAATAAAAAGTTGCTGTACTTATAGAGCAACCATTCATCTGTAGGAATGAGCGTTGCTAAGAAAAAGGGGTTTCTAGAAATGTAACCACACTACTCACAACACACTGTGCCTCGGATCGTTGTTTTCCCTTTTATGCTTTTGTCTCGTGTTTCAATAGATGCGGATATATCTGAGAAAATCTGTAGCATTTTATATTACATCAGAGCATTTCTTAAACTGCGGAACTACAAGGTTTCATTGTGGCTGGATCTAAGAACAGTTGTATAAGACATTGGGTTGAAAAACATCTACAAACCATTTCAAGTGTCTTCCTCTGAACAAAAAGTTTGTCTTTATTTCTAGTGGGCGGCTACCCTGTTGTGTTCAGAGTTTACTCAGTGTGTTTGTTATTTGAAATATATTTTTTATTCTTTAACCATGAAGACAGGGCTTGCTGGTGGAGCTGATAGTGGTGGGAGGCAGAGAGCGGCTGACATCTGTTTCATTCAGATTGTGGCGTTCTCAGGAGTGCGCTTTTAAAAAACTCATTCATAGACAATAGAGCTCAAGCGCATTTTAATGGCTAATTAATGCCCCAAAACAAACAGACACAAAACAGTGGAACAGTGAGGCCTTCTTTCTCACGGTGCTCTGGGTATTTTTAAATGTTATTTATTTAATAGCATCTTACCACCCATAAGGGGTGGGGGAAGCGATTGGGAAGGGTTTTAAGGACCCAGCCACTAAGGGACCCCAAAAGCGACAGACCCCAACCCCCTGCTCTAGTGTTGATTGCTGACCAAAGACTATCCAGTATCCATTCATCTACTCTATTTATCCACTCTATCCATCTAAACAGTGTTTGAACTGTATATAGTGAATGTAATGGTGTTATTTAGTGATCAAACATGATTTTACCCCGAATGATCTTCTGGAGTAATGAAAGCTAATAGATGAAATTCACCAGGGCGCACACTGCACTGACAAGCACTGGATGGAAGAAAGCAAGAAAAAGAAATTAAAATCATTAAAATGTGGACAGTACATTTCTCAGATGGGCGCATAAACCAGCTTGTGTGCCCTGCTGACTGATTAAACTACGAATGAAGCAGAGTAACACTGTACATTTTATTTGCTTGTGATGACAGATGTTACAATAAAGAGCTGTTCATAGTAGCCTAATAACAGATAATCAGTGACTTACTTCTTTTAATTGTCTACTCTCAAACAACAGAGGGATAATAAATTTAATACTGGATATATGCTACTTTAAGATGGATGTTTAATTTTCTGTTTGTGTTCTGGTATACATGTTTTGTGTGGAAAATTTCTCCTGTGCTCAGTAAAATACTGCTAATTATTTTTTGGACACATACTGTATACTGATCTGAGAAACTGGACATCCATTAATTGGATTTGATAATCTCTATTGTTTAAATAACAATGTGATAGTTGATTTGTTGCAGAAGGGTTTGTTGAGGCAAACACATCTGCAGTCGTGAATTATCCAATCAAACACAGCTTTTGTTACTGGTGTCCACCCCCTTTTTGGAGAATCTCAGAAATCATTTTGCGTCCAGACACTAGCATAGAAAAAGCTACTGCACAGGTTTGCCTTTGCTAAGCACTAATTGCTTTTTATTAAAATTCATGTTCAAGATTCATATTTTTTAAAAAGATAATTACACAACAGCATTCAAAAATATGTTTACATACTGTAGCTATTGAAGATGAACTAATTCAATAATCTATAAGACTGCAAACAAACATGACATGAGAGACCAAAACTGCTCTGATCTTTCTGTTAAATCTAAGTGTGCTTTGGTCTCTGTGTGGCTTCTCCATCCCATAATGTTAGATAAGATGAGAGAGAGTGATGTTGACACGTTATGCTTCTAGAATAAAGCAAAGAGAAAATTTAATTGGCCGGAACTGATGCTGAATATGATGAAATACAGCATCAGATTACTAGTGTGCAAGAATGAATGATTTTACAAAATCTGTATTTCTTGTATCTCGGAGGAGATTAAAAGTCAGCTGTGTTGGTAAAAGTGGTGAAACATGAGCCTTGAATCCACTAGAAGTTGCTTTGGATAGAAGCCTCTGCAAAAATGCATAAATGTAATTGTAATAGTGTATGTATAGTTGAAATAACATACACACATAAGTTATGGAAGAAAAGCTACAACATGGCTACTACTGTTGATACAGTAATGTAAGTATTGTTCTTTATTCTAACTTTTTCTTTATTATTCGTGTATCAATAGAATTATTATTGCATTAAAAAGGCTAGTGCACAAAATACTTCATTACTTTCTGCATATTATCTAACTGTAGCATTTAGACACACAAATGCCGTCTGATGTGTGGATTGACTAAAAATAGGGAAAAATAAACTGCAAAAACGGTTCGAGAAAATACATCCGCAACAGCAAAATTAGTTATCTTGACAATCCTGACAGCAAGGAACCAAAGATTGATGCTGTCAGGATACACATTACCTGCAACTTTTCAGAATGGACAAAATTTGAGGGAAATTTCATTTCAATGTTTTAATTAAATCATTTGATGAATGGCCGTTTGTTTGTTTGCCAAAACATCCTTCGGACCTATTTATCACTCTCATGGGCTTGCAACCACACACACACCGTTTGGTTTGTAGGGTTGGTTGCTAGCGCGTAGGGCTGTGGGGCAATGGTGGTGTAATGGGTGCTAATAAACAGGCTGTGGGCGGTGTGTCAGCTAAGGCTAATGACATCCATTAGTGAGGGAGCACGACATGCCCATGAAATGCTGTGACTAGTTCCCTCAGCTCTCATTGCAGCTACACCTAATCAGGCAGTCTGCTTGCTTCTTGCCCTTAACTACCTACAGGCAAGCCAGCGCTGGCTCTCGCCGTCCCATTGCCCATGCTGGTTTGTACTCTGGAAAAACAACACAGAGTCGTGTAATTACAGAAGCTTCCTTCAACATTGGTAAGTTTTATCATTGGTATAAACTGAGACTGGCAACTCCAACACAAGAAAGGTTTAAGATGCAAGTGAGATGAACTTGTAATCCTGCTAGACTTATTGCATTGTGTCCTAAAGTTGCCTTGTCAAAATAAATACACAAATAAGAATACAAGCAGCTTCCATGGGAATATATGCCTGAAGAGAGCAGGGGTATCTGATAGAATGCAGCCTTTATGCACGTTACTTCAAGCAAACACTTGTAAACAGAGAAACGCAAGAGGTCTATTTCAAGCAGTGACCCTCTGTGAAAGGAAACAGTGCTGCTGGGCACTTAATTGGCCTATTGAACTCTTATCTCACCTTACTTTGCCAGGAAGCCCAGTGCCATTATAACACTGACATGGCGATGACACATGAACACCAATCACAGCACAATACCCCATTCAACAGCCAGCATTAAAAGAGAAAGTCGACAGGTCTCGCCTTATCATCCTGACTGGAGACGAGAAATGGTCCATGGTGCGGGTGCTGAGTTTTGTGAAAGACGTAGGAGAGAAGGAACATGAAATAATGGCAGTTCCAGAGATGAGAACCATCAGAATGTCATTGTTGGTTTCTTATCTCTAAACCTTGGACAAACTTGGACACCTTGACCTGTCAGAGTTCTGGAAGGATGGTGGTGATTGGGGTGTTTTCAGTGGCAATCAGCTAGATTTATTCATAACAGTTATGCTTGCTCCACAGGTCTCAAAACATCATAACATGAGCAAAGGGCATTTATTATTAATGGGGGACAATGTGCAAGATTTATGGAGGTTTTCTTTACAGCCTAGATAGTGAAGAAGTGTGAGAATCAGCATGGAATGGATGTATCAAATAAAGTGGTTACCAGTTTTACTGAAAAAGTAAACGCTAAAGTAAATAGCTCATAATATTCTGATATTATAAGTCAATATGATGACTTACTAACCTGTACAGTATATGGGCTACCTGCATTAATGCACTTATTTTTTCCCAAGCAAGGACCGTTAAATTGCCCTCCATGAGGCATTTTGTAATAATTCAGGAAATAGTGGCATGTACTAGAATGGTATAAAGTAAGCAGACAAAACAACCAAAAACAGTGTTTGTCTGTTTGGTGTTATAGCCTGTATTAATCTCATAGAAAGACCAACAACATTTTTTTCACTCTTTATCCCAACACTGAGCTTTATACTCTGCCTCCATATGCAACATGGGTGCTTACACAGGATGGCTTCTGATGTAACTGAAGGGGCGGAGCTACATTTATTAAAGCAAGTGGTATTACCAGGTATTTGAATTGTCCTTTCCTTCAATGGGAGGAACAGTAAATGCTTCTGTGTAGTTAAGAAAATACTTTTTCAACACAGCGGGTAAAGTCCAGTTGTCTGGATACATTTTTCTCTAATATATACATAGCACAGCATTAGCTTCTCAAATTGCAGAGTTTGAGTCACAGAGAAACAAAGTCATTGTTTATAAAGGGCATGCTGGTCACCTGGAAAAAAGAACTGTTACAATTCTCCATGTGAAGTGAAAGTTGTTTTAAAATGACTTCATGGAAATGGTAAAGAACATAATTATAAGCGTCTACTGATTTTCCTCCTATTCTGCACAGTGCACTATATATAACGTACAAATATGTAGCACAAAAATACTACAGTCCAGTATTTTAACAGAAAAAATCTGGTCTTTCATTTCTCTGAAACTGTTTAGAACTGGATAGAGGTGAATGATGTTTGTTCATTACTGCTTTTAAAACAGGGCAACAAAAACAGACAGAAGGTCTCCTGTGGTTCAGCACTTGTTCAGCCACCCAGAGAAATCTAAACGGTCCAGGCTAACAAATCACCATTTCATCAATAGATTCCTGGAAAACACTTTTGAAGGTACATTGCCACATGGATTTTTCGGGTAGGCTACGGAAAACTACAGCCTAAGCGCTAATGAGTGATACGTGCTGGGTGTCCGTTCTAACTGATATCAAGTCACAAAATAAAGCGAAAGAGGTCAAAGAAACACCATCACAAAACAAGCCTATAATATGCATGTTGGGACTGAATCACAGTCAACAGATTAAGTGAGAAATAACCTCCAGTTGTGAACTTCCTGGAAGAAAAAATATATCAGTTGCAAAAGTCAATCACAATACACCCTCACAGACACATTCATTTAATTTAGTTAGAGGTTCAATAATGCAGTGCTAATTGCTTTACTTGGCTGTAAACAATAAGTGTTAAATCGAAAGACTGTTGTAATTTTGCAGGATCTATAGACAGTACAGTATTACTATTATCTATTCATTATTGTATTCTATTTTATAACTGTACTGTATGTGCAATTGTTTTTGCTTGAAACATGTTAGATAGTCAATAAGTAACAAGACTATTTCATTTTTACTCTGCTGTATTTTTGGTAATATTGGTTGTCCAACTACATATAGTCCAGAAAGATAATACACGGGTTAATAGAGGATCTGAAAGTACTGACAGTCAAGCAACAGGGGTGATAAGAGACACTGTGTTTTGACATTGTGCATGACAACAAAAGTGTTTAAATCTTAGAGTCTGTCTTAGCAAAAGGATTGATTGAGACACAGCCGTCTTGGTGGTCGTCAACAGTCAGTTTGAAGTTGGAATAATGCTAATCATTTTTGCTTATCACAGGCTTTTGTTCCAAGCGGTTTGTGATGTGTAATACAAAGAGAAGTGCTTTGGAGATGAATCTGTGTCTTCACAGCTGATGAGATTTTAAAATCCTGTGTGTATAGTGAGCGATTCTCAGACTTTGAGTGGAAGGAAGTCAGATTGACAGATACAAATGATATTTTGTTTAGCTTTTGTAACTAATTAAAATGGCTTTTAAACAAATTAAAGACATTTAAAATGTCTCGGCTGAGTCTTATTTTCTCTGAAGCAGAATTATTGTATTTACTGAAAATTGTTTTCGAAAAAATAGCTGAAAAGTCTTTTTTGTTTAGACACTTACTGAAAGCAACAACATATGGATGGTCTCTTAAAGCCTGAAGCCAAGAACAGAAGCTGCAATTTGAAAATACAATGAATATGGAGATCTGAATATATACAGTACATGGATAAGAGGGGTCATGCATGAAAACAACTGTGAATATGAGGCATTGGGCAAAGCTATTATACTGTATCCATTATCTCCAAACAGTATAAGCAATTATTGGTAAAGCATACAGCCAGAGAACAACAATAAGCGACTGCCATGTTGATACCAGATTATGATTCATTTTAGGAAGGGAAAAAATCAACTACATTTGTATAATCATAATACAGCTACACACTATACTCCTGCAGAAAGATTTAATTTTAAATTAATAATTCATTAATGGATTTAAAAGGACAAAGCTTTTAACAATTGTAGTCGCTTAATGCAAAAATATTCTTATTTTTTGCAGGATCAAATTTAACTCGATATGACTAATGTAGAGATTACTGGCTTAATATTGCCTTGACTGTTCTTAAAAAAATGTATTTACATACATTATATACCCAAAGTAAAAGCTTATGTTCTAACAGAACAAATATGCTACGCCACTAATCTTTACATACAGGGTGATTGTTAATACTATTTTAAATGTACCAGCACAATCATAGCACAAATATATCCAGAGGTCTAAAATGACAACGCTGCACACGTCACGTTTAAATAAAAAACATGACAGATGCATTAGCAAGGCCCTGTGACACCTTTCAAAGGACTCCTCACCAAAAAATTGTGTTTTTTGTTGGTTCCCAACGTCTGTGTAACGTCAGAAATGCCAGAGTCGTGTACATGTGACATTTTTCATATGCTACGGCTCTGTGTGTCAAAGCTTATAAAGAGAGACATGAAACAGGCAGTCGTATGCATAAAAAAATTGTTGACTACTGTGTCACATCACATAGACTCACAGATTGCCATTGCCACATTTCATTATCAGATATGCAGTCCCTGTCCGAGAGAGGGAATGATGATGCGAAGATAACAAAAAAGTGGATTAAAGGTTCTTATTAAGAAAGTTTTGCGCATAAAGGATTGAGATAAGGACACTTTCCTTTTAGTTTCATATATTAATTTTTTTTTAAAAACTTCATTAATCTGTGTTGAAGGTGCTCACCTCTTCACGGGCGATGCTATGTTGATAACATGACTTGCTGAGTTACTATGGATAATAATGCTACATGAATTATTACTGCTTTTAATCAATGCTTACAGTGTATTAAGCTCAGAATATCCAAAACAATAATAAACCAAAACAATACAATGCAATACAACACTATAAAGGAGCCCAATGCATCTGTGTCCTATCAGTCTAACCAGAATAAGTAGAAAAATACAATGTCCAGGCTCGCTGTTTTTGTGGGATAAAATACACTGCAGCGATCCACAGCTCTCATACATAGCAGATAAACGTGGCAGAATCAAGCACAGCGAGAGAACACAGCATTCACAGAGAGAGTAACTTGAGAGCGTTGAAGCAGCTGTCCTCGTAAACGGCCAGAAAAAAACACAACAAATCAAACTGTTAAGCGCTTCCTTTTATATCTACACGATTACTTTTCAAACCCTGAGCTTTTAAAAAATGCAAAGAGAAAGTGAATGTTGCTTTTGGAACATGGGACCATATGGCACAGTGTGTAAATAAATGCTACTGTGATTTGTTTTCAGTGATAAAAGCAAGTTTCTGTGATACTTCCTCCTACCATGTGCTTGGGTCCTGTTGTTGCACAGCTGAGCAGTTATCCCTCTCAGTTTATGCTAATCTTTCAGGGGCCCCTATTATGTTTATTCCTCATTAAAATTTTATCAGCCACGGCAAATTGTGGAGATTAGGATGGGGTGGGGAGATCTCTCTCGTTCAGCTGTCTGCTCACAGATTCATGTTTTTCTTCACACTGATCCAAGCTTATCAGATCCCTGCAGCCAGATGTTCATAAAGTGAGAAAGAAGAGGTTTGGTCTGGTGCCCTAACCCATGGAGCATAGAATTGAATACGCATCCAAACCGGCTAAATGGGTGAAACTGTTTTCCATATTCCCTGTGCATGTTTCATAAAAGTAATAAGTGAAGACAAGATGTTTTTTAATTCTTATGCACAACCAACAGAAAACTAACACATAAACAAGTGGATTGCATTTCCACAAGGTTTTAAAAAATAAATCTTACTGTTGAACTGATAGAAAATTTGTCACACTCATGTCATGTCACTGATACAGTAAACATGATGCACACTGCTTAGGAAAACATAATGCATCATGCATGCCCACACTAAAAAACACACTCGTTTTTCTTCCAAGATAGGAAAGTATAAAGCTTTCAACTATATGTATTAGTAATAAATTGAGTGAAGTAATAAAAACTGTTTTTTTATACTCAAATCCTGTAAATTGTTTCCATAAAGGTAGTTGTAAATGCTTTCCCATCCACTGTTATGGTTTTTTTTAGCAGTAACAGCTACAAAAACATGAGACTAGCATATATTCCATCCATTTGGTTTTAGCAGATCTAAACGATGAAACTATATTGAATGTTCACATTTCAATGACTGTTTCAATGAATAGGTCAAATTGATTTTATGAATCTGAAAAACATAAGCATTCAAACGATCCTTTTGGAAGCATGGGGCCGTTTGTAAGTACTTCAGCATAAGAGTAAAGTAAATGAATAAAAGTTTGATTTGAAAAGTTCACGAGGTGCTAAAATATCCATTGTAGCTCTAACAGAAATTGAAAGAAAATACCATATGTTGGCGTAAGGCCACAGCGGCATGAATTTTACATTATTTAAACCTTTACCTCTCAAACTCTTTCCACCTACTTATCTGATGTACATCCCCACATCTGTTGTATTAAAATATCAGACTGCAATAGTGGGTCAAGAAGGTGAAATGTGTAGGAGTTCACATGTGTCTCTGCTGGTGTTTTTAAGCTGTACACTTCTCTAGTAACTTCTGTGCTTCACTATCATTCTGCTCATCGTGAGGCTGTTGGAATTCTAAAAATCCTTTCTGGTAATGAGACTGTAATAATGTTACAGATCAATGATAGGGTCACGACTGCTTTGAGGAGTTTGTTCCATTCTGATTATATATAAAGCTATATATGAAAATGTATATGTATACATTGATATGTATACATCAATCTAACATTATAACAATGTAAATATAAACAGCTGTATATATAAATGTGTTTAAGTAAAACACAAATCAGTGCAGATGTAAACACAATGCTGGCCAATTAGTTTACGTATTTTACAGAACTATGAGACTCAGACTCTTTTGCAGGAAGGAAAAAATATAAATGCTTACAAAAGCAATATTCACAACATGCTAGAGAACATTTAGAATAAAAACTCCCTCAGCAACTTGTGTGTATGGGACACAGGAGACACTTCAATGTTTCAGATGTTGTAATCAAATCTGGGTTGTGCTGTAATTCAGTTTCATTTGAACAGTTTTGTTATCAGCAACCCTGTAATTGCATTTTTTATTTTTGCAAATCAAGTGTCATTCAGAAGCGGTCAATAGTAAATTTACACAACATAACACAGTAATGAGCCAGACAAACTGCATTATAAGAGACAAAAAAAACACTTTCTGCCTCTAAAAATGTAGCAGGGGAAGACAGCAAATAATATAATGATAAACTAATGAATGGTCCATATATATATATGTATGGTCCATGTATATATATAATAATGGTCCATGTATATATATATATATATATATGTATATGTATATATATATATTGCTAAAGGATCTCTTATGAAAATCAACTAACCACTTTGCCTCAAGCCATGTTAGAAAAGCAACATTCTCCAGCTCTGGGAACATTTTTCTCCTTTCTCTCTGCAAAATCAACTAATGTGTGATACAGCCACACCGCTTAAGCATCTGCACAGGCTAGACACACACACACACACACAAACACACATGCATGCACACACACACGTGCACGCACACAATTGCCAGTTGACAAAGCTTTCAAACTATGAATCCAATTAAAGCCAAAACAAAAGCAATATTTTCAAGAGAGAGCCGCTCGCAGATCCTGGAGAGGCTGCATAATTTATGTTTGTCCCTTTTTTTCCTTTCCACTTTGAATTGAGGCTTATAAAACCAGCACCATTTCAATAATGCACGACCTGTGGGTTTGTTAATAGGCTTTGTAGTTGCAATAATGTACTTTCCTACATGGCTGACGAAGATTATGGGCTGGCTCTCCGGGTTGCCAGCTATCGATCTCCTCTAATACCTCTTTGCTCCCCGGTTGCCATTACTCAGCCCCCGCCCATCATAGCGCAAATGTTAAAGCAAGTCCAACGGCTCGGAGCATCGTCAGGGACGGAGTGAGAAGGAAGAGGAGCGACGGAGCCTGTGGAGCAATGGGTTGTTGTAATCCATTAAAGTCTGGCTCTCTGTCCTCCTGAATCTGATTATTTGAATAATTAGGAGAAATCACTCAAGCAGAAGTTAAATAAGCGTTTACATATTCAGCGTCTTTGCTGCCTACCAACGTAAAATAAGCAAACATCGCATCTGCTTTACACAGTGTAATCTGATGCGGGCGTGCCGTCATGCAAACAGTGGCTGGGAAGCATCTATACTTGTAATGCTGGCAGTGAGCGCATCTATCTTACAATATATCAACCATAAATTATTGTATTATTTATTAAGCACGTATGAATGCTTATCATGGTCGTGTAGGACTGGATCTAATAATTCTTGCGTTTATTTGAGCATGAACAGATCTGAGCAGCAGCGACCCATTTTACTTCACTAAATAACAGTTACTACAGTAAATACAGTAAGTGTGACATTTGTAATAGACTAATACTTAGACTAATACTGATACTGTTTGATATGTAATGATGTACTGCTCTGTAATTGTTGATAATAGAGGGAAACAAAACAGGTGTCTGATGATTTGTGGTTAAGGTCTATTTAATGTTAATTATGACTAATGTTCAATGATTATAATTATATGATTAACAATTTCGTAATGATTTCTTAGAAATGAAAGGCATCATTATTTACATTACTGACAAGACCTGTCTTGATAATACTAGGTATTAAATTAACAATATATATTTATCTCCCACCTGTAAAGTTATTTACCTCAATACACAATGGAAAAACGTGTCTAAAGTAAAGCTTATTTTCCAACTACATCTTAAGATCACACTGAGTTTTATACTAATTAACAGACAAAACGGTTCGCCTCATCTGATTCTAAACAAACCGCTTTTGTTCTCAGTGTCAGACTGAAGTGAGGAGGTGAGGAAGTGAAGACAATTGGAGGTTGACCTTCAGTTCAGGGAAATAACTTTCGCTTTCCCCACAGACCAATAATACAAAGGGAATCAGAGAGGTGAGCAAACACAAGCCGTGATGTAAAACTGTGCTTATCTGTTTAGCTGTCTTGGTTAGCAACATAGTGGTTGCTGGAGAAGAAAAACATGTGTGGCTTTCTCCTGCCTTGTCTTAGGAGAAAAGTCCAAGTTTTGTATGGAAGATTTCCCTGAGGAAATGTGCCCAGGGCAGATAAGGTGTAGGGCCAGATCAAACTCCAGGGGGCCATGAGTCACTGAAGTGTCTCTACTCTCTAAAAGGTCCCGGTCACAGCAAAAAATGAGTGGGACAAAGAGTGAATAGAAGCCATGATGCAGAACATGGTCTTCAGAAGAGTTCCTTTAAATGAACAACAAGACTCTCCTGAGTCACCTAAGCTCCTCATCCACCGGGACGAGAACTTTCCTGAAAACTGACACAGTGTGAGTTCCACCACTGGGCAAATGTAACTTCTGAAGTTTTTTTCAAAAGTAATATTGTCTTTGTCCATTCATCCCTGCTAGACCCACCAGGCGTGTTAATTAGAGCCTGGAGTCTATCTACAAGAGAAAAGTTGGATTAATGTTCCAAACTTAGCTTTATATTGAATGGATTTAAAGACGAAGGCTTGATGAAGGACGAAGTTCTTCCGATTCATTCTGTAGGAGAGAACAGAATAAAGACAATGAGGATGATTGAGAAAAATGAGTGTCCAATGCTCTGATTGTCTGGTAATAATACTCCACACTTATCAATGATTATGCTATTGTTTAAATCATTTCCATCACAGGTTTGGCAGAAGGAACTTCAGTCCACCCAATGAGAGTTCAGCGCTCCACTGTCACATCTGATCAGTGAAGAAACCTATTGACTCAGAGAAAACCCTATAACTTTGTAATACATTTTAAGGATGTACAGCACAGTTTTAAAGGAAAGTAAAGTGATATCAAATGCAATAATTGACCCAATTTAAATGTATACACATTCTCCAATAGCCAAAAGACTGTTGACAGCTAGAGACACTATTTCCATTAGCACTGAAACAATTCACAACCATAAATATAAACATTTACTATTTTATCGTTTTTTTTACTGGCTTTCATTTCTGCTATTTATTGTTTTACATTAATGGTATTATGACAAACTGTGATGTTTTCTCCTTTGTGTGATGAGTTTGATGAATGAATAAATGTGAGTGATCGCTCAGTGATTCTAGCTTTATATTGGTAGTGTTCACAAATCAAAAGACGTACATTCACACACAAACCACTGTTCTGTGCCGCTTCCTCAGACTTTCAGAATGACAGGCATTCAGGATATAATATGATGCAGAGAACTTGTGGGCAGATTGAGATTAATTGCTTTTCTAATTGAAGCACATGTTAATTTAAAGATGGCTAAGAGTGTTAACATGAACTCTACCTGTGTGTATCTGTCACTTGGTCAACAGAGACATGACAGAGCCAGAGGCATTTTAGAAAAACAAACTGTCAGGTTGTACAGTAAAAAAATGTAATTGCATGTACAGAAACATTTTAAACAACACCACTGTTTGATTGCTGAAATGACATCATCTGACATCATTCTGTTTTACTGTACATGTACATTTTGTTTGTGACTGTGTTGTGTTAGGCTTTCCAGCAGCATTGCGTGTGAGAAAATTGCCTTAGATCAATGAATGCGTCCACCAGGACACATTTTTAATTAAAATAATGCTTGTATTTGGTGGGAATCGGCTGTTTGATGAGATGAATAGTGTTTATAGTTTATATAGTCTTGTATCAATGTGTATATAGTTCAACAGAGGAGTGACTAGTACTGTAGCCATACAAACAATCTCCTCCTGAACACAGCACACATATCTGACAGCTACCACCTTGAACCTTGAAATAGCTGATAGATTATTAGCTTTAGCTCACCTCTACGTCAAATTACCCTCTATATTTCCTCAGAGACAGGCAGGTAATTAGCTCAAAATACAGACCCCTGTCAAAGATATAGAGAGATTTATATATAGATAAATAAAAGAATGAGGCAAACAGAGATAAAAGTATTAGACAATAAATATTGTGCGCAGGTGTGGTGTGAGTAGTCATTATTAATGATGTCATCATTAAAACACTTAAATAAATAAAGATCATAGTTTCCATGTTATAGTGTCATGGTCAACAACTTTACTGTCAGTTAGAGTAACTGCATATAACCTAGCCATTTGTTTAACTTAGCCATTATGGTTAACTTACCATACGTAAACAACCTTCTAAATAACAAATGCTAACATGCTACTGTCAATCCTGGCTATTAAAGCTATCCCAATTTTTGAAGAATTATGAAACTTTGTTACTCCATATAACAATAAAATCAAGCTTGATTGTCTAAGCAATGTGTGATTGATGTGTTTTTAGGATATAAAATGTTAAATGATGTCAAGAGAATAACATGGAAGTAACAAAGTCAAATTAATGTGTAGTTAAGCCACAAGTATCAATTTAGTTTCAATCACTTTATAGTTTTCATAATTATAATTTCACTTTAAAGAGTCATAATTATATTACAACTCAAGAAGTCATGAATGTGATTTTTACAGTATATAATTCAAGAACAGGCTGTTTAAACCTCTTTGAAAAGCATTAATATAAGTAGTCCCATATTAGTCATAATAACAAGGCATTTACAGACCAAATGGAACAATTTTACATTGATTTTTGTGATGCACAGTACTGTAAATATTAATATTATTGCATGTTAGTATTGATCTGTAGGCAAATAATCTGTTCTTAAGCCTAATAACAAGAAAGATGTAATATGAACAAAGCATTAGCATGCATGCAACTAAACAAAAGTGTCTGGCAAGCTACATCATGTGAAACAATGACAGACTGTTTTTTGAAATGTAGTTAACCTCTGAGATTTAGGTTTTAAACGGTGATAAATTAGACTGTCAGGCAGAAACAAAATTACATCTGAGCCTCGCTGGATAAATCATCCAGGCACCGGGACTTTTATTCAGCTCATTATTTTGAGATAAACACCTTCAAAGTTCAATTGACTTCACTTGATTGATAGGCAAGTTTCACTCTCCTTGGTTACTGTTGCTATGATGAAAGTAACATGCTGGCAGCTGATGTCTTAAATTAAAGTCTGAGGCATATAGTCAAATGTCTATGTGAGCATCAGAAAATTGCCTATATTGCAAAAAAATTTGTTATTTAGTCACTCACATTACTAGAATTAATTCTATACCTCTGCGTAGGATTGGTGTAAAGCTTTAAAGACAACAGGAAATGACACCATGGGTGGTTCTGTGGTCACTGGATGTTCATGTTTTTTTCCAGACTTCTGTGGGTGCATATACAGCCATCCTTTAATAAAACATGTTACAGCTGCAAGGTGTTATTTTTAAATCTTTAAATAATTCTGAGAGCTAAAACTACAGTAGAAAGGTCAGACTATCCTTCGTCTGCCTCAAACAGACCAAAAGGTCAGAAGTGGATGTTTCTTAAAGCTGTATGTATTTCAAAACACAGTAGTTAAAAATAAACTCAAGGATTGCGTTCCTTTTGGCTTTCAGCAGTTGGCTTTGGGTGACCGTTTAATGTCACTGACTCACTGACTGTTTTTAAAGTTTGCAGTCCATGTGCTTCTGAGAAAACAATAGCTGCTGCATTTGGCAAAGTTTGCACGGTTCATGGCTTGTGTCTTAATAAAAGAGTTTTTGCAAGAACCGCAAGTGGTCATGCAAATTCCCTAAGCTCAACTGAATATTCATAATTCAACTCACTCCTAGAGCTGCGTCTCTGAAATCTTCATACATTTAGATGGAGGAAAACTCTGACCAGAAGTTGACAAACTGGGTCCTCTAATTTCTTCAGGGTCGTCCGCAGAACAGAATGCTGTGCTATAATTGAGCTTTCGCTTTGTTGTAGAATAAACCATGCTACCATGCACCGGCCTGAAGTCCCAGTTAAAAGCCTGACTTGCGAGACTAAGTCTGATTTATAGAACTGAATTACCACTCAGAATGAACCAAAATGATCAGGCAGGAAAACTTGCAAAATATGTGTTAAAAACATTAATGCTAACCCTTAGAACACCACATGACTGGGACTGAAAATAATTTCAGTAAAATACATTTTTGGTTGGTTTTTGTTATTAATCATGAAGATAACATAGTGGTTTATTTTTTTCTTCATTGTACAAATTTGCATCATAAATGCATCTTATATGGAATGTAACAAATGCAAGTTTTCCTGTTTGTTTTCCTCATGTATGTTGACGATCACAGCATGTAAACCAGACTTGTGATTAAAGCAATACAGCAATGAATGAACTGTTTTACTTCTGTCTCTAAAGAACATGTATCACATTTATTAAATATATAGTCTGGATATAAAAGATTGATTTGGTTCCAGAAAAAAAACCCGCAACATGTGCAGGCACAGCCTCATTTTTTCATATCCAGCTGTAATTTATCATGCATTTGCATAAACAGACGCAGTAATGCGCTGTGTGTGAAACAAACTGTACATACAGTAGAACATCCTGACAGCAGAGCAAATGAACTGCAGTGGGAATTGTGTGACTTTTCAGCCCTGGACATTGAACCGATGTCCCTCAAGGTATAATCCCACTTATGAGAGCTCACCAAAAAATGTATAAAGTAATAGAATAATTCAAGCAGAGAGACCTACTTTACTGCACATGAACTCATCTTAGCCACACTTTGTGCTCTGCCTATCAGATAAATGTGGACTGTATTCTATTCTCCTCTCTATTACCATCATCATTCTGGGTCATGCTGGGAAAACCAGCACACCGCTGAGCATTGAAAATACATAGGAGCCAAATAAATGCCTGACAAAACACGTCACCGATAATAATTGTGCCCTGCCCCAGGTTAGTGTACTTGACAAGCAGACAGGGAACATGACACATGAGCAATTTTAACATGATACCAAGATGATACTACAGCACCACTCCTGGAGTGTTTACACACACACAATGATTTGACAGGTTTATCCACGGCAGGAAGAAATTGAACACAGAGATTGGTTTTAGAATACTGCGTAACAGAAGGATTCTCTAGCTTTGTCTGCAGTTTGGCTTGTCACCTGTGTTTGGGAAGCTACCACAAGCTATTCACAAGTTCTAAGCAATTGTTTAAACATGAGTAGTAAGGTAAAAGCTACAACACTACTTAAAAACTGGCTAACTGAATTGAAGCTAGTGATGGACATTGTTTTTTAAATAATTGATGATGATTAATAATTTAATCCGGGCCACATTTTTTAATGGCACAAAAACAGCAAGTGTTTTTTATGTGAAGCAGGACAAGTACTTTTAGAAAGGACGACAAGCAGAGAATGTTTAGACACATTAAATCTTAGTTATCATTTTTCACAAGTCACACTTTAAGTAATGGAATTTAAGTCAACAGAAAATGTATTTAAAGTGTTAAACAAGAAAAACAAGCAAACAAAATATCAGTGAAAGAATTTGGGGCTTTTGGAGATGGGGCGGGGGGGCAAAACAGTCTCCAAAACAGTCAATCTTGTGCTGAATTCCTTTTATTTTTTGGCAATACTACTGAAACAGGCGGAGCAGAGAAAAGCTGGCATTTGTGGAAACAGCCTTTTTGACTTCTATGACAACTGATGGAGGGAAGAAATGAGAGAGGGGATTGGTTGCGACATTGTTTGTGTATGAAGGAGATGCCACAAACGAAGGTAACAAAGAGATCCTGTTGTCAGTCAACTGTGAAATGTTGTTTTCTGCACTGTTATTTGAAGTAGGATGAAAAACAGAAACAGAGAGAGAGAGAGAGAGAGAGAGAAAGAGAGAGAGAGAGCTGTTGGCCTTCTTCACATTGCCACCCACGTTTTTTTCTACCGTATGAAAGAAAACCATTTTGTTCCATGTACGGTTTTTAAGAGACGGCCAGGTGTGTTTTGTGTTGTGTGTTATTGCTAGTTCATTGCTACAGATTTACTGAAACAAATGCCTCAGGCTGTGTGTCACACATTTGCTCTGAGATCACTCTGAACCCCCTCAATGTACGAAATGGTAAAAATAGGTGCGTTTCATATGACATTGCTGTAATTATAGACAGGGGCTCCTGTGAGACTGCTGATTCAAAACCATGCTGTTGTGTGTCTATGTGTCATAGTTTTTTACATTCAGTTGCTATTTTWATTAACTTTAATATTTAATTTTTTATATTTCTGTTATAAATCGCTGTAACATTTCATTTCTTTCAAACAATAGTTTAACAGATATGCTAATTGCTAAAGAAATTTAATGATAACGTGTCAAACATCAAAAATATAAAATCGTGGGGATATAATGTTATTGTCTGATTATTCTGTGTGCGTGATTATTGGTGAAGTGTGCTGTTTATCATATATGATTTTAAAACATTTCCATTGGTTGGCTAAACAAATAGCATCACCCCAAAGTCATGCCATTGGTGGAGCCAATGTTAAGTGTTAAAATATTTTATTCACTTACATCTTCAATGAAAGCGACCATAATTTGGTTGTTATGTAAAATAAATAAAGTTCTGTAGGTCCTACAAGAATTATTCACTGAAAACAAATGCAAATGTCTATGCAATTATGCAATAAATAAAAAACTACACCAGTTGTACTAGAAGATAAAACACAAGCTAAAACAAGCGAAACTAATCCTGAATTTGAACTCTGCACCAACAGGAGAGGAAAACATGCCGTATAATGTAAAGTAGTGGAGTCATACAACACGTTTAAGAGAAGAGAGGAGCAGACGCCTCCTCCAAGGGGGCGGAGAGAAACGGAGCTGAGTGGGAAGAATTGAGGTAAAGCAAGATTAAAATAGTGCAGCGGGCAGACGAGAGAAGGAAGGTGTGTATTCCGGCAAGATGTGCTTTCAGATGGGAGTTCAAAACGCCTCCTAATGAGATCTCCAATCAGGTTGTTTTAGCTGCATTTGACAAATTAGCATTTTTCATCTCGTCTAAGCTAGCCTGTGCCATCTGCTCGCCACACTCGCTCCCCGCGGAGATTGTGTTAATTAAGCTCCTGACTAAGAGATGGAAAATGCTCACTTTAAAACACAGAGCGTCATCAACCCTGGGTTTGACTGCCACATACAAAATTACAGCTAATGTAGAAGGTTTAGTAAATATGCGTTGAACTTAAAAACGCAATGTGTAAAATCGTGACTTAAAGCATAAAAATCATAATTTTGTATAAAAACAATTGTGAACACACATGGACAGAAAATGATATGCATATGATAATGGCCTCATGCTGCAATCATGTTAAAATGTCCTACATGCAGCGCAAACATACAGCCAGCCTGTCATTGTCGCAAAATGGCGGTAATCATAGTCTTATCTGTAGGAAATTTGTTGCCTGTGACGACTGTTAGTTACACAGTTCAGCAGTCACTATGAAAAAAGATTTTACCACAGAATGTTGTGATTGACCAATCAGAGCCAAGTATTCCAGAGGGCAGTATTGGAAAAACAACAAGAGAATGAGCTTATGTTACCTCATACATAAGGCCAGACTAAGGTTCATCAGTGCATGCTCATGTATGAAATGAGCGTTTAATGGCAGACAGCCTCTCCAGCAGGTGGCTGCTTGAAAGCATAATCAACTTTTGAGAGAGAGAGAGAGAGAGAGAGAGATAGAGGCAGTAAAAGGGTTAGAGAGACAGAGAAAAGTGCTGGACAACATGGAAAATCACTGAGGCAGTTGTTGTTACGTGAGACTCATAAAAGCATGAGGTAATAGTTGAAAGGTGTTTAGATGATTATATGGTAATATAAGCTGGTGTGTTCAGATGACATACAAAACATGTCATCCAGTAAAACCCATCTAGTAAAAAAAGAAGAACTAATGAAAAATGGAAAAGCAGCAATGAGAAAAGCTGTGAAGTTTTTCTCCTGTGTGTGTGTGTGTGTGTGTGTACTGGCATATGTTGTTTACAAGGAAACAATTACGTGTGTAACAATGGTTTACACTTCTTGTGTCCTCATAAACCAAATGGCTCAAAAACATACTAAACAATGTTTTAATATTAATTAAAAAAGGGTTTTATGTGATGGTTGTGTTTAGGGGATGAAAATAAAGTTTGTACAGTGTAGAAACCATTATGTCTATGGAGAGGCCCTATAAAATGCATATTAAATTTGTGTGTGTGTGTGTGCAGTTTTGTAAGAGTTACATTTAATAAACTTCTCATAACAATTAAGCAATAGTAAAATTCTCAAAATCATTTCAAAAGTAAAATGTGAGGACAAAAAAAGTTCAAACAAAAGAAAAACAACATTTCATTTGAATCTAAAAACTCCTTAAAGTTACTACAGTGTGTTGGGTAGGGGTATAGAAAATAATTAAATAACTGAATAGCTTAACATGAAAACAAAATAAACTTAAAAGAAATTCCTTTCATTGATACTAGTACAATGTGTATATGTGTGTATGCCAGTGAATGTCCTCCACATCTTTTTTCACCTGTCACAATTCATCACAAATTGAAATCAGAAAAGGCACAAAAAAGAACACAAAGATGTATTTGATAAGCTTTCACTGCTTTGAAGATCCTTTCATTCAAATAACGACAAGCTTTCCCCTGCGTTTCCTTTCAAAAAGCCAACATGCTACAAATTCTTTCTTTCTCATTAAAAATGAGCTAGACAGGAAGCCCACACTTCAGACAGGCAGCCATGAAAGGCGGCCATGGCTAGCAAAATCTTTTGTCCATCTGATGGCTCTGAAAGTTTGATTCTTTAGTTGAAATCTGTCTACCTGTCATCAGCCCTTTAAATGTTCATTTATGTGTCAGACAGAATCACGGCTGCGTGTTTGTGATCACATAATGATGAAACAGCCGGTTCTGACGTTTTATAAAAAGAGATGTACTTGGGAAGTCCAGGCAACTTTATTTCATGCCTGTTTACTATAAAGATAATCTTTTCACACAACAGCACAATTACACAAACTTGTGTAATTTCTGCAAAAGCAGAAGAACAAGAGATCAAGGAAGTAAGAAGCAAATGAAAAGTAATAAAAAAGGAAAAAAGGAGAAATAAAAAGATTTAGAAAGATTGTTTCGTACCAGGAAACAAACATGGGTTGCTGCAAATGAATTTGTTTGTTTTAAAAGTGACAATTTCTCTCTTCAGCAACAGCTGAAAAGAAACCAACAACTTTTATTTCTCTTACACTTTCCTTCTATTTTTTCTTTTTTCCCTCACCAATCCATTTCTCTCTTTCTGAGTATGGTGTAATATTAATCCTCATTATGTACCACCATGAGTTTGATATTACCAGCACTAGCCTGGTGTGAGACCGTGTAGCATCACGCTGTTATCAATATACTCTGCATACAAATGTGACTCCATTTGCGGTATAAAAGTGTGTGTTTTTGTCCTCCTCACCACCAGCTGTTCCCATTCACTCTGCATCCTAGTACGGCAGGGATTGGTAATTGGCAATGAGCACATAAAGCTATATCTATGCACGCTAGTGTGCTGGGTGTAATTGAAAACAGTTTGACACAAATTGGTGTATTTCTTTGCTATGATTTGCTCCCCCTGGGCAGCCTGGCTGTGAAATTTAGTCCAAATGTTTTAAAGGTTTTGTATGAGGCCACTGAGTGAATGAGTCAGTGATATTACTTTATCAGAGGCTTCTAAAAAGAAGCCTTTTTATGTATTTTGTAACACGTATTATAATGTATTATGCATTCACATTTTAGGATAAGCATTTTAAGATAATGATGCCAAAGGCATCAGCAATCTTAGTTTTTAGATATTCTTTTTATATAAGCAGTTAAGATTCATAAGATTCATGAAGTGTTTTTAAAATGACCCTGCAAGTTAGTAGTAGTTATTGTTCTACCCCTGTCCGTGGTGCTGAATTTAGCTCTCAGCATGTGCTTTCCACTGCATCTGTCTCTGTCCATGGTGCTGAAGTCACAGATTCTTATATTTGTACCTGAGATTCTCTGTCTCTCATTCTGCTGTTTTGCTACATTGTCTTCATAGTTTTAATAGGAACCTGCATCTTTTCTATTTCCACTGTCACTCAAGGTTTCCCTCTGAAACATAAGTTATAAGTTTTAAAATTGCAGGTACATAAAGTAATGTCTGTGTGTTGCTCCTTACAATTAATCTTACAAGTTTATTAAAGTTTTCTGATGTCTCAGATCTCACTGAACAAAGGAAATTAGAAAAACACTGACTTGTCTGTTTCTTGCAATTCTATTGAATTTCTGTTTATTTTTCTCCTTATTTTTGTTTCTTTTCTTCTTTACAGCTTTCAGACACTCAAGCGGTCATGTCTTCTTTTTCTTGGGAATCTAATAAGAGCCTGATTGCTTTTCCTAATTATCCTGTTTATTGGTCCTGCAGGCTGCTCCTGTTATTGGTGTAATTAATTTCAGAGATAACTTTTCCATCCAGATTAGAAATGGCATACGATAACAACATGTCAGTGAGCGTGTATTTCTCTGTGTGTGTGTGTGTGTGTTAATTAGCCCAAGGAACTGTCCCTATGGCTATGTTCTCTTCCATACTATCACGGTTTTGCAGCCTCACCAGAGCTTGACAAATGTCCACATGCTCCTTCAGTGACTAAAAGTGATACCACGCACCACAGCTTCCATTTGTCAGCTTTCCTGGGAAATCGATACCTGTGCATTTTTATGCCTCGTCGGGATATTAGAATTTAATTTGAATAAGCAGATGAATGGCTTTTGGAGGCTGAACCGAATGCATAGCAAAATACAGAGCAAATATGGCTCAAGACTTTATTTCTATATTAAACATGTTTAGAATTTTCTAAAACTGCTTGCAGTATATAAAGTCACCCATTACTGAGCTGTGAAAGATCTGAAACATCTACAACCATGTTCTCATTGTCTGTAGGTCTGTTATTGTTTCAGGCCATTCTATTCCTTTCTTATATACAGCCCTTCTCAACCCATGGCCACCCATCTCCATAGTTACACACTTGCTGCTGCTAATTTACCCATGCTAGTGTTCTCATAGGGAGTTAATAAAACCACAGAGCTTGAGAATGGATGCTGGGAAGGTGTGTGCCACTGACTTACGGTCTTTGATTTATTCTCCCCCCCTCCCCCTGTAGTGGGCCAGAAAGGAAGGTATGGGGAAAAAAAGCTGATCTTTGGCAGAGTTGGAGATTCATAAGCAACGACTCCCAGTGCTGAGTTACAAGCAGGTTTAAGTTGAGTGAGGGATGGAAACACACGTAAAGAGGTTGGAGCCCTGGACCCCCAGAGCCAGATCAATCAGCTATATTTAGAGCTCAGACAGTAACTGAGCAGTCATGAGAGAGAGAGAGAGAGAGAGAGACATAGGAAAGATGACAAACCAGAAGGAAGATCATATGAGACAGAAGGTCTTGTGCACATGTGAACACTTTTCACACTCTCTCCCAATGTAAACAGAACAATAAAATAGGTTACAGTTCAAATGAAGCAAAACTGAAAATATTGAACCATGCTATGACAGACCGGTGTCCTCACATCAGTCAACACCTGCAGCTTAAAAGTAATGCTATTGGAATTTGACAGTTGCTTCTGAAAAAAGAACAAGAGAACAAGGGGGTGTTGCATCACATTTACAGTAGCTTCTGCTGAGAAGTTAAACCAGCTTATAAATGGAGAACATTACTGGCAAGGAGGTGCACAGGCCACAGAAAAGTTCTGCAAAACAGATGATTAAAAACACAGAAGTGAAACGGAATCTGTCCCTGATAGCATTTAGTTTCATATCAGTGGGTAAGTAAGGTCAAACGCTCGGAAAAATCGGTTTATTATGAGGAAGCAGAGAAATATACAGCTGCACATCAGTGCACTTTGTAAGTTTGGCATAAGACACACTTCACTGCGCGATCTCTTAAAACAGCCGTATGGTCTGCTGTTTCAAAATAATGAGGCCACATCATTAGTCAGGGCAATAGAGATTTGTAAATGGAGTAATATTTGCCGCTTTTGGAAAATATTGTTGCAAACGGATATTAGTTCTAATCCGCCAAGCCATTTCGTTTCCGCTCTCTTAAATGTCAGCAGTGAAGTGGTTGCACAATTTAATTTAACCAACAGACGTCAACCATTTGCATCCGCTGTACTCCTGCTCATTAAACCAGTGTTGATACTGTGGCAAAACTAAACTTTAATCAGCATCTACTAGAGCATAGCTTATTTGATTTAGTTTGGAATCTAGTTACTGCTTTTGTTTGAACCTGAAAGCATTTAGCTTAGAAATAAAGCAACCCAATACATTTGATTTGAGTTTCTGTGGCCTTGCTTGGCATGTCAACACATACTTAACTTACAGAAGGAGGTTAGAAGAACTTCATAGTTATGAGATGTCACTTAAAGGGAACCTTTCATGCGAACATCGCAAAGGCATTTAGACATCTTTTAATTACATCATACTGTAAATGTTTAAATGTCACTGTTCTAAGCAGAGCAGTGTAATTGAACATATGTTCAATATATACACAGATTTATATCATTATAAATAGTCATTTGCATAGCATAATTTTTATAACACTTACTGTAGTTTTACAATAAATGGTGTCCCAATACCTCCCAGTGAGACTGGAAAAGAAAGAATTACTAGTTTTCATAAACTAGCACCTCAGTTAACAACTAAGAATGATAGTAATACTGGAAATGTGGTTTTCCACAAAAGTACTGCATAATGTTTATTCAAATGAAACCAGATGATATCTAAACAACTTATAAGTTTATAATGCAATATATTTTTCTAGATTGAAAATTTAACTGAAGAAACTGATAATGCAGTATATGCTGTCATTAATAGCCTCCGATAACCCTGACAATCGAGAAATTGTCTGGGTCAAGTTATTTTGTCTAGTTAGCCCCTGCTGGTGGATGTAGTAACTACACTATCTAAACCCAACAAGTCTTTCTTCATTGACACCCACTTAAAATTGCTGTGTGTTTCGATTAAATAAAATGTTATGTAAGCAACGTATGACTCATAGATTTTTTTATGATGTTTTGCACAATTTTTTGGCAGGTTCTGAAAAGAGTGAAATGGATTTTTCAAAACATAAATATATTTTTTCCTGTCTGCTTCCTTTCAAGTCACAACTGGTGATAGTAGCTACATGAAGGTCTTATGACTGTGAGTGTTCTGCCATCAGCCAATCAGTGTTTCCATGGCACCGGCTTCCTACAGCTACAGAGCGATTAGTCACATGCCATTTGCAGACCACAGGGTCACATGATATAATAAACTTCTTCGTTCTGAAGGATATATAAGCTAAATTCAAGCTAAGTATCCTCAACATAATTGTTTAATAATTTCAAATATATATTTTTATATTCCATTTTATAATAGATAATATTTTAAATATCATAAGGTATAAAAGCATATTATTTAATGATTTCAAAATCAATTTTGTATATTACAAACAGTATATGTGTGTATAGACTTCTGATTACCATATGGACACTTTATATTTTTCACATCTTTCATTATGAATTATTTTCTTCTAATACTTTTCTAAAGCTCCACACAACACAAAGACAAAAGACAGACACATTCATAATGCTGCATTATAGAATGAAGGACTGTTTTAATGCAGTCTAATCCTTCCATAAGCCTCCTTTGAGAGCTGCTGTCTAATCAAACATGAGACAGACGAGAAAGTGAAAAAGGATGATGTCACTTCACCTTGACCTCACAACACACAATGCCACAAAGTTCCTTCCACAGTTCATTCTTCCCTCAGGAAAAACTTACAGAATTTCAAATACAGAGCAAGTAAATGTAAAGTTATGTTGAGTGGGATTTGAAAATTACAAGCTAAAGGTTTAACCCAAAGATTAACTGACCAGTCAATAACAGAACCCCTTTGTATCTGTGCTGCATGTGGTGACCTTAGGCTTCAGTTGTTTTGCCTGTCTGGGATAAAGGATGGATATCAATAAGCATTTTCAGCAGAATAATGAAATTTAACATACCTATTTCCTCTATTTTCTGAATGTTCTAGACTTACAATACATCTGCCGTTCAGGTCAAAGCAGAATTCAGCAGAAATTGGAGCTGAAAAAATGTGTGTGACTGTGTGCAGTAAAAGAAACACCATCGATAAAATATGACCTGCTTGATGAGTGCCGGATACTTTTAGGACACATGCACACAGAGTCATAGCATGTAGAAATTTCTCTAAGCCTGGTAAACCTGGGTAGAACCGAATGGATTCATCCTTGAAATCCAAGCTTTGACAGCACAAGACCATGAAATGAATGCAGAAAATGGGCTTTGAATAGAGCAGAGAGTGTCACGTTTGCTCGGGAGAGAAAAACGTCAGGATTCTCTAGTCAGACAGACAATCCTCACAGCAGGAGGCGATGAGAGGGGAAAATGCTCCCACTATACAGTCAACTACCAGCAAACAGCAAAGACCAAAACACTGACACATGCAAGTACTTATCCAGACACGTTTTTGACACTAAAAAGATTCCATGCAAGAACCATTTGCACTCTGTATGTCTTAAAGGATAAAACCCTTAAAATTATGAAAGAGCTAATGGGATTTTGTAGTAATGAGGGAATAAACATGTATTACTAAAAATCAGATTAGTGTGAAAGAGTCAAAGGTTTTTTTTAATTAGTTCTTCTGTGTGTTGTATACACTTGAGATGAACAGACATGGCAAACTAGGCTTGATGTTTTTGCCTAACACAAGCTATTTTGCTATTAAAATTTCCTTCATCTTGACAGATTGCCCTTGCATTTTAATACAAGTGGGTGTCAGTATATGTTTTATGGGCCCTTGGACTCTGTCCCATAACCAAAAGCCAAACACAAACTTTCATTTCACAAATATTACTGTTTAGAAAGTAAAATGAACTAGGGTAATTACGGTTCTCAGATGTTTATCACTGATGCTATCCAGAAATGTTTTGATTTAAAAGTCAACGCTTTAATTAACATCTACATGCCTGTTTATTACTGGGGATACTGCAAGATTATATCACCAGAGGACACTGATAAATAACTGCTATTTTTTTTTATTTCTGCACCAAAATAAAAGCATTCTGGTTAAAGTGTCAGCATGCTCTTATTTTGTATGTTTAGTTAACTGAACGTGGCTAAACTCTGCTTAACTCATACTTGTTTATTCAGACCTGCAGTTTAAGATATTGTATGTAGTGGTATAGAATTATGGTATATCTATATTTGAAATTTAATTTTCTTATAGACAGTAATGAGACTGAATAGAGAGCTAATGAAATGTTTTACCACAGTCCACAGTCACGTCTATGAACTAAAATATTTATTTTAAAATTCATGCAAAATCAGATTACTTTAGCTATGTAATCTAATTAATGCTATGGCTCCATACTCAATGTATTTTAACACTTTTGTCTCATTTATATCTACTCCTATTCCTCTTAAGCATTTTTTGGAGAAACATCTTGGGCTGATGTTAAGAACCTATTAAATCTTGCTCTGACAGAGAAGCTTATAGGCAACAACACTTTCCTCTGGGTAGGTTTAAAACAGAACAGTACAGCTGCACAGTACAACAGTTTACACTGACTGTACCACCGCAGATTAATATTAAATATTACTCTAACCTTGTTTCATTATGTATAGTACTACTAATAAAAATGTGTCCTTTGTATGAATGTGAATAGAATTGACCATAAGAATATAGATGTTTAAAAATATGCAGCCAGCCATTTGTGAATATGAGCTGAAATAATGGAGAAATATAGTGAGAGAAGTATTATATGTGAAAGCAGCTGCTTTATTAGCTGGGCTGTTGCTTTATAAGGTGCTCAGGCAGTACGGCACACAGGTGCACAAAGATATTTAAACAGTCCCTAATCTTCTTATTTATTTATTCAATAAGACCCGGCAGCCTACATGGTTAACACTCATTAGAGCTCTGTTCTCTTATATCCCCTTCAGCAGCCTCGCTAATCTTCCATTTACCACGTAGCATGGCGCGGTGTAGCTATGCTAATGAAGGCTGAGTAACGAGAGGGCTTAACAAGGGCTCAGGTAATATTTCTAAAGCTTCCGCATGCCATTATTTGAAAACTTGGAGCAACTGTTTTCCTGGAAAAATTCTCGTAAATGGCTGATTACATGTCAATCAAGCAATAATTAAACAATAAAATCTAGTTAGCTTGTGAGCCACGATCCATCTGGCTATGAAATCAGTGTTTCATATTTCTGATGGAGCATGGTCATATCTGTCTGATGTCATTATATATTTTACGTGCAGATGAAACAGCGTGCAGGGAACAATTGCATTTAATGACAAGCTGGGATACTGTATCAGCCTGGATCCGCCTGACGCAAGTCAAATGACATTATGCTAAAAGCCATGAGTCGCTATTAAATCTGCATTTGTAAATGATCCATTTACCAAAGAATTGTTGTACCAGAATTGTTGTTTAGCGCGTCCTTTAGACTTGCAACGGCTTTTCTTTGCAAATAAGAAGTGCCTCGTCCGAGCTACAGGCAGCAGAATGAATGATGAAACACTCAAATCAACTGAGCAAAAAAGTCTTCAAAGAAATACATTCCTTGCTGTGTAGGCATTCGAATTTGTAGGCATGATGCAAGATGATATGAAGACATGTTTACTGCAAGAGAGCATTATGATTCTATTCATGCCATTATCTTTCTATTCAGGTTGTCTGACCAACAAAACAAAACATAACAAACAAAACTCAACTACTTCTTGTTTCACAAACACACATACACAAATGCTCCAATTTAATTAGAGTGCATTATAAAAACCCAAAGGAACAAATATGTGCAAAATATGTTTATATAGTGTGTGTGTGTGTGTGCAACTTCAAAAAATTATTTTTTACCCTTTTTTGAACAACACACTCCCAAGTCTTTTAAACGCACCTCTGTTTGCTGTTAACATGGTGTATGGAAGCCTCCTAAAACAATGCTGGTGTTTTCCTGCTAGCCAAACATGTGTCCTGTCCAATAGAGGACAGAGAGAGGCTACATCAGCAGGAGGCCAAACAGATCGATGCTGAGCTGCTGGCTCTTCATATCTGAACAAACTCCCCCTTTTCCCTAAACCTCCAGTCTTATATCAACATATAAAGTGACTTCTCCAGAAACAGTGCTAATACCGTCCCCGGAGCCAAAGGGTTAAGGGGCACAAAATGATTGCTCATAGAAAACAGAGGCTCAATCTTTTTCCAGAGTGAACTTCGGGGGTCAAAGCCGGTCTCCAGGCAGGAAGATGAATGTCACGTCACCTGTGGGACATCAATAAAACACTGTCACATTAGTCCTAAAAGCTTTCCACAGGGTTCCAACTTGCTCGCTGTGTGTGCTAACGTGTGTGCCTGGAAATCACTAACTGTGTAATGACGGTGAGAGAAAAGCCAGTTGGGAGAGCTGCATGAAGCGTTGGGAAATCTTCTCAGCTGATTGAAATGTGTTGGTTCCTTTGGAAAGGCAGGAAGATGAAGATGACACTAATTTTGTTTTCATGTGTGGCTTTTCTGAGCTCTCAGATCACTTTATAGCCAAGTGAAAGATGTCTTGCCCCCTGGCTACATCACACCCTGACTCATCTGCCAAACGCTCTTCATTGCCAAAGACGTTGCCAGATTAGAGGATAATCAGACCTCCGCCAGTTTTCGGCATCATTAGCACATGCACTAGTATACTAACAGCAGGTATCACAGTGGGACCTACATGCAAAAAGTAACAGACAGTCATAGATATGTAGATTAAAATAGCAACATGTTTGCAAGAAACAGCTTTATCTTTTGTGTTGAAAGGTGTCATGGGGCCTTTTTAACAGACATGTTTTAAAATATGTTCACACAACAGTAACTGTTGAGAAACACCAGCATTTGCTAATTCACTTCCTGTGTTTTAGACATAATTTGACAGTAATTGAATTTTTTAAGGTTAGCGTGATTAAATCTATTGTGATTTTCAACAGTGATGATTCACTGATGTCAGTTAGGAATAACAGTATTTCAGACATTCTTTAACAACTTTAATTTTATCTCATTAATAGGCACGCATAATAAACACAAAACAGCCAAAATAACAGCCAATTTCATGACAGAGCTGCTAAATGAACAACACTAAAACCTAGAGTATCTCAATATTTACAATAATATAACTTTAAAGTTAAACATTGGCTCATGAGAGAGAGACCCCCAAAAGTTTAGTGAGAGACCCCAATGAGAGACCCCACTGGATTTAGTGATGGGCACCAAATCACTACCCCAAGCCCATATACTTGCAGCTAATGTACATGTTGGGCTTATGTTTCCTAGTGAAAACAGTGAAACCTGCCATTCATAAAACTAGTTTGAGTTCAAATATATACAGTATAAGTATAATGTTAAACCTTATGAGAGAAACTGTACCATGACTGGTTCTTACTAAAGTATGATTGGCTGTAAAATAATTAAGAACTACAGGAGAGAGAACAGCCATTATAATCAATGAAGGCAAACTGCATTCTGTCCTGCCGATGTTGTTGGCTGCCCTGAATACTGATGACCGGCAGGAGGAGAGAGGGAGTGGGTGGAAGCCATCCCTGCTGGCCCCTCCAAGCCCATGTTGCCACTCAGGCCACGTCTCCTCTGCAGGGCGGCGGATACATAATTGACCTGCATAAGAGCCATTTCCCTCATTTGATTACAGCCACATTAACCAGATCAGACAGGCAGCACTGGCCTAGTTGCCCTTGGAAACAGTGGCGGGAATAGAAGGCTGGTATCTGTGTGAGCATCAATGGTATTAGGCTGTGCCAAGAGTAGTTTTGCATGGGGGATGGGGGGGGGTGCAGACCTGGGGTCAATCGCTCTCGATGTGACATTTGCAATAAGGAACTAAATGAAACCTAATTGGCTGAGCTGTTTTGCTGGACGGTCCATTATGACGAGAGGCTCTTACACAAGTGGAATAGCAGTTATAATCAGAGCTGTAATATCACAAACAGCCTGTAGTAATTGCAGTATGGCATGGTGGGAAACAATAACAAACGGGTTACTGAAGATGTTTGTGTTCAGTAGCTAATGAGCAAACTGCTTTCATTTACGAGAAAGAGAAAGCTGGTGTGTGAGAGTTCATACACTTTTGACCCAGACTTTGTAAATGTAGTTTTAAATCTGGACACTTACGTGGCAGAGGATTTGCAATGATAATGGGTTGCACACAAATACACAGTCTTTCTGTTTTATCTTTTAGTATATAAAGACTATCACTAAAACCAGCCAACTAACCAACTAACTACCTATCTAACTAGCAATATTACTAGATAAATAAATATCTAACTATTTAAATAGCTAACTATTTAAATAACTATTTAGATATTTATTGTGGATCAATAAATCTAATATTAAACCTTTGCTGATTGTGGCTTGTGTTTACATTTGCATATACATAACACAGAAAGATTCTGAGGATGATGCAAATTGATAAATGTTCTTGGCTCTTTTAATGGCATCACTCATCTGAAATAAATGTTAAATACATTTCAGAAGACTATATATATACAGAGTGGAGAATCCTCTTGAGTGTGGTTAATATGCTGCCATTATTTCCTCCCCTAATCTCTTTAACCACGTCCCATCCTCACACATGAAACTGTGAAACACTCCACATGAATACTAATACAAACCAGGATGTGGCCCAAACTGTAAAACATTAAAGCCAACAGCTACCTGAAAAGGAAGTTGAACAGAATTACACCAGAGTGTATGTGTGGGTGTATTTCTCCACTTCACAAGTAGCAGAATGAACAGATTAAACACATATTTGCTCATATTTGAGCCTCATATTTCAGCTACCCTCAGGCCAACTCTTTCTCTCAACCCCTTTCCTATCTCTCTCTCCCTCTAGGCGTTTATGAGCGTCCTGAGTTAAACTGCTCCCTATGAAAAGGTCCTAGCAATTGATTTCTAATGAAAGCGCTTCCTGTGGGTCATTGCCTAGCTGAGGCCTGACCTTTCCACCAGCAAAGAGGAGTCGTTTATATGGGGCGGGGAGGGGGATTGTGGGTAAGGACAGAATACTTGGAAACAGCAAAGATCTGTTATACATTCCTGTAATTAAATCCTCGATGCAACTGATAAGCAAGTTTGTCTCCTTAATAGAGGAAAAAAAGGGCTTAATGTGCTGAAGATTTTGATGTGTGACATTTCAACCTAAACAGAAGCGATTTTGGAGAGCTCAAGAGAGAAACTGTTCCCAGAGCTTAGAAACAAGAAGACAAGTCAATTAACAGGAGAGTACGCATGAAGCTTGAAAATAATCACTGAGCCAGATCTAATGTATTAATTCATGCTTGCGTTAATCAAAATATTTAGGGCGTTTTAAGATGAAAACAAGCCAGCCTCCCCAAAACCAATGATTAACAGGAAAGATTAAATAGTCTTAATTGCATCTTTGGGCCATTTCTTTGAGGCAGATTTAGCATAAAATCATCTGTTTATATAGCATTTCGACAACATCAGTTATCAAAAACTGAAAGCTCAAGGACTGATTGAAAACGTGCGGCTCTCAACGTAAGACCACCCACTTAAAGACTTTTAGCTCATATTTAAATTGAATTTAAGCAGGATTACATCAGCAAAACCAAAAAGGCCATCTGCTTTCCTTATGTAGCGCAAGGCTAAAGCTACAATAGTAATAAAGAGAGAAAGATGAAAGGACACAGGCTGGTTATTATTATCATTACAATAAGAAGAAGAGATCAGGCTGGATGAGTTCATCAGATTGGAGAAGATTGCGGGGAAGGATTAGCTCTTATGCTGCAAAGGATTACAAAGTTACTGCAGACAAGGACACAAACACATCTGCATGCCCTCAAACTCTTACATGCATTTGTATGTTCTTTACATGTAGCCTTTAGTGAATATATAGATGCAATGAAATATCAAGCTATTTCTGAAGTGACATGATGAACTTCATCTAGAAATGTTATCTATGCAGATCTCATATGCTTTAGAAAACTGTGGGACTGGTTTAAACTTAAAGGCAAAAAGTGACTGGAACTATGACATACATTATCTAATACATATGCAGACCATAACATAAAAATCATTTCAGTAACATCAACTACAACAGCTGATTTTGGCTCAAAAGTTACACACAGTTTGTTGACTAATCATCTAATGCTATAGCCCACAAACCTGGAAAAGACTTTCTTGAATCACTAATCTGTTTTAAAATCTAATAACTGCAAAACAAATAAATAAAACAAAATACACTAGCCAAATGTGACTACGCAAGAATATATGTCAGCTAACTTCATACTATATCCGTAAACATGTCTGCATGTGTTATCTAAATGTCTTTGTGTGGTCTGATATTAAAGCATATGACAGCAGAAGAGTCCTCGCCTCTGAAGTTTTGTGCATTGCCATCTGATGATTCATGTTCCAACAGAGCAGGTGTTGTGTTGAACTTTCACACTCCTCCGCCTGAGCAGGTGTTTATGTCTACAGTCTGCTATCTTTGAGCTGTTATTCTGCTACAATCTCTCTTAAATTAACTCTTCCCTCTCAAATCACTCCACTAATGAATCACAATCATTGCTGAATGAGGGGTGTAAATATTTACTCTGACATAAGATTTGCTCGTAAGTGAATAACACAAAATACATTACAATAAATTACTATATTTCATAATTAATAATTAATACTGAAAACAACAGATTTTAAAACAACACAAGCAAAACTGTTCATAAAACTGTACATATTATACTGTACATAAATTCTACATATGTGACCTGTGCTGACAAATTGAAATAAGCAAATAAAAGAATAAGAAAAAAATTGAGCTTTGCTAGGCCTTTCTGTAGTACAAGAGAGCAGAATAAATGGCAGACACACATTTTTGGGATCCTTCATTTGTACTAAAGCAAAAATAAAAGCATCCATTCAGTAGGTACTGTAAAACACATGGTATATATTATAGTATTTTATTGTGGTGCTAAATGCAGTGACAGGTCTTATCTAAACAGCTTCTGGACATGTTACTTATTCTCTGCTTGTTCTGGCAGTGACAGAAGAGCACAGGGAGTATAACAAACACAGCAGGAAGAGTAAAAATCACACACAATCTGCTCAGCTACAGAGAGAGGCGGGTCTGTGCCAGCTGTTTTTTGTTGCCAGTCCCTTAAGAAATAATCCTCCCAGAATTATGGAGAGGGATTAATTAATTATTCAGTCTGCCTTGTGTGTGCATGATTAAAAATCTTCCGATCAGATTTTACAGCTGCTAACACTTCTTATTTGGAAAAATGTTGTCGTATGGGAGGGTCAAGTGTGTTATAATACTTGGTATGTTTGAAAAACTTTTAAACAGTTCAATCATTTTAAAACATTGGCAGGAATTTCTCTTTATTTCTAAATGTGTCTGATAATAAATGTGTCTGCTTGCCATATTTGTTAATGAATATTAAAAGTGATTCTAATGGCGCATTTGCAAGTATTGACAGTGTATTACAGACATGATGTGTGGCTCACATCAGCATAACAGTCAAATTACAAATTGGGCCTAAACTTTCTTATCTTGAAGCTTATAGCTGCGGTTGTGTGAAAAGACTGATTTGAAAATTAATCATAGTGTTTCCTCTAAAATGGAAAATTGAGGAAGAAAGATAAAGAGAGCAAAAAATTATAAATTGCATCAAAATATGAGGTTGGTTTAATTATTTCGCACAGCGATATAATATGCCAAGAATCCTCCCACAGCATGCGTTGCCTACCAAATTAATTAATATGCATTAATGTATTCTGCAATAAACCAAGCAATTTAATTTTGCTAGCAATAATTAGTAGGTGTGATATGATTTTGGGTTCAGTAAACTCATTATACTGCACTTACAGGTTGCAGACTTTGCATTATGCATATTGAAGATTAGTAAATGAGGATTTCTGTCAAGTGTGGACAGAAAGCAAAGGCAAAGTCCATTATCAATACTAAGAATCAGTTCTATTCAAATCAGAATAACTTTTACTATACCCACTAGTATAACATAACTATGCAATGCAGTATGCTAAGCTATATGTGGCATGCATGCAACACAGACGTGTGTTTATAGTCAACATAATCAGTCTAAATCGATGCACGCTATATAAACAGCAGTTTCAAGCAATTATAGATCAAACAAGAAAACAGTGTTGTCAACAACCAACTCCAAGCTACAAAAGGTCGTTTTTCCTACGGTCACGAAAAGCTACTTTGTGAAGACAAGCGCATCCAAAAGTGCATCTTTACTCAGTGAGGCTTGGACTATCTTAGGCCGACTGAACAAACATTCAGTCCAATCTCTTCACCGCAGGAAGCTTTTTAACGCATCCTCGGTTCCACTCTCTCCCTCAATCGATATTCATGTTCACTCTTCTCTCTTTTTCAATAAGTACTGCCTTTCCAAATACAGACGTCAATAATGGGAAGAAGACTGGCTTGTTGATGCCTTGTGAGGTTAATTCCATCGACCTCGTAGTTGGCGGCAAGGAGGTCTGCGTTATCCTATCAACCCGGCCTCAGCGCAAGATCTGCTTGAACCAATTGTGAAGGCCCTTCGCTGTGGATTTGACATGGTTTGAGTCTTTGAGTGCGTGTGGGGAGCAGGTCACGGCTATCAGATTATATGGACAAGCGTGGTTAAGCATGTTTGACAATGGATTGCAAAACGTAGCCTATAGCACTGACAACAATGTTTTTAATCTGGCAAGACATTCGCTTAGAAGAGTTAACTGCCATTCTTTGTCGGGTATTTTTAGATGTATTTTGTATTTTTTTCTGAGAACAAAATTGGTCTTTTATTTAAACTTTAATTTGTGACTTTCAATCAATTATACTTTGTGTTAAACTGCTTTCATAAAACACTCAATTAGCCCCCCAAAAATCTTTAATTAAACTAACATGAATGAGCTACACTAAAAAATAAGAGTTCTAAAAACAAACAGAAAATATATTTTTGTAGGCTATTTCTCATTGTCTTGGAGTTTTACTGTCACTACCAGCAACAGTGACATTCTCTTTACATCAAAGCTTATGTATGTTACAGTTCCACATGTGTCTTCAATGATCAATGCTGTATCTCCTCCCTAAAGGTTACACAACCTATCTTTTAATTGTGACAAGACCAAAGTTGTACAGTCAGAAGCTGGGCTGCTCTCTTGGGGGTGTGGCATTGATGAGCTCCTGGCTCTGCAAGAAACAGCAAATCAATGCTGGCCTGGGTAAATGGTGGAGAATGTAAGCGCTCGCACGATAACACCAACAGAACATGTTGTAAACAAGTGTTTGCTCCCACTTTGCCTCAGGAATTGCCTTTTTCTTACTCTAAACAGACCATTAAATGCACCAATATATGATGTGAGGAGCGGGTCCTGCTGCCCAATTTCTCCCAGGTTTTCTCTAAAGATAAACAGAAATCTATCGCTTCACCTTGGGGTAGGTGAAAATTAAGTTAAGCAGTTGGCAGCAGATGTGTGTCGTTCATTTTTAGATCTGTGTTTACATGTATGCTCTTGGCAAACACTTTCTAAAGCCAAAAAATGTAGTTTTATAAGTTTATGTAGCAGCCAAACATTAGAACAAATTACAACAGCATCTGGCAGGCATTGACCTCAGCTTCTGTTTGGGTAGTTAATATATGTTAAAGAGTTTTTGATAGAAAGAAATTGTTTTTTTCATTTACTTCAGTTACTAAATAATTAAATTCTAAACCCAAAGTCAATGTGTAAAACAATGATCCATTTTCTATAATGTCTACTGGGGTCACAAGAGGCATAAACCAATTAAACACAAAATCCTGCATTATCCCTGTATTATCCTATGTACTGTCATATCCTCTGCCAATTGATAATTTACAATTTGCCTTTATTTTCCACATTAATTGCGGTCATTCCCATTCGCTTCTAAGCAATACAAATAATTGGCCTGGAGCTGTTTGTCTCTGTTGAGATCCTCAAATTCAATAAGGGAAGAAAAAATATGCTGTTATGTTTCAGCTGTCGACCAAATCAATGTAGTTGGATTAAAGAACGCCATTGTTTTGATTTCCTCCCCATGTTCATTCAGCAATTGCCACAGTGATTGATGTAATCCAATGAAAGGTCTTGGATGTTGTTTATAAGTAATACATCTGTTGTATTTTAAATTCATATTGAGTGCAGAGATGGGGGTATCTTTAGACATCTAGCGCTGTAAGAAGTGCCCCAGAACCCCTAAGACTTCCACCACTTTCCCAGCAAAACAATCTGTTTACTAACTTTCAGCATCTGGAGCTGCATGTTTGTTGTAACCGTTTGCAATACAGGCTTACCGCTGGCTCAGACGCAAGCTGCTTAGAGTGGGTAAAGACGATTTAAGCAGAAAGCCCTGGGTCCTATGATGCGTCATAAACATATTCTGTTACTGTAAAGAAAATTAAATGATAAAAGCGGCTTCTACAAATGTAATGGGAAAATAAAACAATGGGAGGGGGAGATAAAGATGGAGGAAAAGGAAGGGAAGGGGTTTCAATGCATATTATGACCAATGTGGGCAGGACAAATATGTATTTTAAAATAAAACTATTTTTTTAACACACACACACACACACACAATACAAGGTTTTTGGAGTGACATCCAGATTATTGTCACATATGTGTATGCAATACAGGAGTCACTCCAGATACTGCAGTGCTTGATATAGTGATAATTATAGCCTTGGTTTAGTTTCGCTGCTACAAGTAAACAAATGCCAGATTGTGCCATTTGGTGTTAGTTACTTGTAACCAAAGTTTATTCATCTGGCAATTTTCAGCAAGCTATCATCTTTTATGCACACTAAGTGTCTGCTTTAAGCGGTGTGCTCTCTGAGCTGTAATGCATGGGTTTCCCATGACAGCTGGGCTAATGCAAGCAGCTATGCTAGAAACAGACCTGTGAGACAAGATACATGCTTCCCTCCCTGTGATTTGCTTGCGCTGCACTTGGAGACAAGATATACATCTCTAACATGTTTTAAAGTGTGTCAGTTTGGTTTTGCTCCATATACCTAATTCAGATTACATGGTAATTCAGATTAAGTGTGTACAGATCGCTCTTCGCACACAGCACAGTGTGTGTTACTCATGCCTTTGGGGAACGCTTCTCATTGACAGATGCAGAGTTAGCAGCGCTCCAACCTTTAATTCCATTCTTTCCTGTAGAGACAGGGGCAGAATTCCATTCGACATTCTGATCAGACCTCGGCAAATCGCCAGGGAAGAGAGCTTACTGTCATGCTTACAAGCTGTTTCACTCGTTCCAGTCGCTCCTCCCTTAATGGAAGAATAGACGTGAATAGGGAAAAACAGCACATAAAAACAGAATTACATTTCGAGTTTAACGCTGAGTTCTCAATTTATCTTTCGCTGTTAGCACGCATGTTTCAGCATGTCACATCCCACCACTGTTTTAAAATCATGTCCGTTCTTTATGTCTATTTTTCAGATGGTTCTTGGCAGCCAAACAGCTTGTTATGATTCTTTTGGCAGATTGAATAAGTTTCGCTAAAGCTCTGAGAAACTAGAGCACAGCAGCACATTCACTGGAATATTTTAAGGGAAGGAAATTGAAGGACATGCTTTCTTGTCCTTATAATATCAAAGAAAATAAGAGGGTCTGTGTTAAAGAAAATGAGCTGATCGTTCACATTCTTGTATATTTAATTCCTGAGATTTGCTGAAGTTTCATTGCTGAAGCGATATTTGGCAGGCAATGCTTTCTTTTAACTGTACTGTATGTGAAGATAAACTATAGAGATGTGTCATTTAAAGTACAGGAGAGGTGCTGTAAGTGTTGTTAGTGGTTTAGATTTTCCACTTTTTGTGCAGCAGAAACTTTATTGCTAAAATATTTGCTTACTGAATGCAGCGAACGACCATGAGAATTGAATATTCCAGTGTGTGCTTTTTTCACACCGCAGCACTATAGCATAAATGATGTCTAATGATGGTGTTACTAAGACGGTGGCACCTCTGCGCTGACCCTCAATAGAACGTAAATAGCAAGTAAATTAACTGTGAAATATCCCCTTGGCAGGTGGAAACGGCAGCATTTGATCATCATGTGCAAGTTTGATGAATAGACGGCAGACAATACCTCACCATCAACGCGTCGCACATTCCTGATTAAGATCCGCAAGTCTCTCGCCACAATGTGTTCTTTCTAGTTCTGAATTATCCATAACACTACAAGACAATAAATCTAGCGGATTGAACAGTCATGCTGGGAATGGGCCAAGTCTCAGTCAAGCCTTCCCATAAAAGCCTCTCATAATCCTTTGTGAATTAATCAGAAACTTTAATTCATCAGTCCTGCTGTCTGGCAGTCAGAGGACAGAGGCTGTAAGTGGCAGAATATTCTAGCATGTGTATCTTCTAATGGCCTTTATATCCGTAATTCCTACAGTGCAAAAACTAAAGAAAAAGAACAATGAGGAAATGATGAGGTAGAAGAGTAAAGTAAAAATAAAAAAAGAACACAAACAGTTTGGGCTTTGCAAATTATTATCCAAACAATAATAAGACCTCAGCACACAGTGGGCAAGCAACCAAAAGTAATTACATGTTGCTCACAGTGGTACAATAAATCTTTATTCATATTTGCGGTGATATTCCCTCGTTTATCTTGTTTATCTGTTTCAATATATACCTGTGGTCTGAAAAGTCGCCTGCTCTAACACAATATTATTTCTTGTGGTGCTACAACATCAATATTTCTTTCTCCCATAACAACTGAGGTAGTTGCAGATATGAATATTCATGAAGCATGAAGGATTGTCACTTGTGATTCAAACATAATTAAACTCATGTGGTTGCGGCTGTCATTTCCTAACAATTCATGTGTGCCTGAATTTCAGGAAGATAACTGTTTTTAGTCAGCAGTACTGGGAAAACCTGACCTAGGAGTTACAATGATGATAAAACTACTTTACTATGGTAAAGGAAACAAAAATGAGGGAATAATCAAGGATTAAAAGATGGTTAGCAGAACATACTGCTATCATGACCTGCGTGTGTTTACAGTAAGGCGGGTCAAAGGGCAACAGTAAAATCCTTATATCTAGAAAATGTGTAGAAAAAGATAATAATCTTAGAGTGTAAGTTTGATGTTATCATTGCATCGCACCATTTTAAGAGCCACAGCAGGTCTAAAGGTTGCCATGTATTTTGACGAATGCTCATATTGATCCCTATACAAAGCACCATTGTTTCCAGACCTTCACAGACAGAAACTGGAAAGGGATTCAGATGGAATATTTTTTACTCCCTCAGGAAAAACTGATGGAGAAAATTATTTCACCGTTAGGTGTCCTTCAGATATAACATGCACATATAAAACACATTTTAACCTCAACATCTTATTTTCTATACATGAATGTTTTGATATAACTAAGTAATATTTCATTTTACAACATTGCAGATGAGATCCACATGAGCGACATTCATATGTCAATGCCCCAGTCAATTCATAACATGAATATTAACGTGTGTCTTATAATGAAAACAGTGGTGGCCCTGAGATATGGTCCCATAGACACTGACAGAAAAACAGTCACCATAATGCTTTTAATCATGCAGAGGAGCCTTTATAGACATTTGTTATATCAAAGTGCTCTCTGGTGCGCTCTTAAACAAAGCAGACAACATAGGGACTGAATGGCCAATTATAAGGCAATTGGCTGTGTCCTTGGTAAGGCAATTATTTTTTAGTTCTGTAAACTTAGCTCTTTTGCCACACAGGAACTGAATACTCGTGCAAACAGCATATTTCAGTTTTCATATTTTAGAGTCTTGAGTGATTCCCTAATCAAAGTATTACAAACATACACCAACAAAAAAAACTACTTCTGAAACCTTCAAAGTGTTTGTAAATTAAAGTTTCTTAAATTTTGCATAAAGATTTAGATGGGATTTTTGTGCTCGACAGAGCAACATTCAGATTGTATAAATGAACACAACAGCATTAAAAAAATTATTGCCAAGTTTATACAGCATTTAAAATATTCAAGTCCAGGGCTCCTGCGATAATGAAAAACACACAATAACCAGCTAGCTAGCTTATCAGAACCTTCTGAGATAATTGCAGTACCGTAAATAACAATAAGTGCTTGAAAATCTGCACCAAGCGTAATTTATTTTCTTCTTTAAAAATTAAAAAGTAGTTCTCTCTAAGTTTTTCCCTCTTAAAGTTTATGCTAAATCTTATTTGCTGTGATGCTAATGCTAAAATGTTTTCCAGATTCATTAAGCCTGGGTTTTAAAAGCATATTTTTATTTTTTATTTATTTCAAATTTTATTATTTTAATAAACTCAACAGGCCATTGTAAGGGACAAGATATGCAACTACATCTACAACATAGCTGCACTTTACACTATGAAGAAAAATATATATTAAAAACCTAAACAAAGGATAATTATAATTTCAGAAGTCAGTAAATGGAACAGGCTTACAGTCGGTTACTAGCCTAGCAAACGTCAGATTCAAGTATCAACCAAAAGAGGGCGCTGCAGAGGAGTTGAGAATGGTTCGTAAACTTCTCTTTCTCTGTATGTCAACTCTCATTTCTTCTACTGTACAATTTACACAAAACAGGGCACTGTACCCTAAATTGATGATGTCATTAACCAGTTAAAGCCAATTTCGTGGCTTAGTCATGCAAACCACATTATAACCATTGGGAAATAACCAGAGCACAGAATGTAACATAGATGTTCTGTCTTGAACTGCTACAAGCTCAGGTGTATTGCACAAAAAAACAAGCTTTCAAAGACTTAAAGTGCATCACTGCCATCATTTTTATCTTTTCCTTGGCTTAGAACAATTCAATGTGTCATTCAATAATTCATATAGTTCTGTATGCTGGAAGTTAATAAGCGTTCCACACTTGGCTTACAGAAAGAACCTTCTGATGAGCAGATAAATGAAAAAGTTTGAAGAAAGAAACACATTTTATTGCTTGTGCCAGCAGGTTGAATAACGATTATCAGTAGTCGATCTTTTATGCCTCAGCCCAGCAGAAGCTAAATTTGAAACTCCTCAAAGACTGTCTTCACAAGTCAAATCTGATCTCATTAATAATGAAATTAGCTTCCAGCCAAACAGTTGAGGCACAAAGAGAAACAAATACTGTACTGACAAATAACTTTCAGAAGAACATTCGTCCAGATTGTATGAATATATATTTACACATTTTTGCACACATACAACACGAATACGCACCTCTTTGCTTGATTCAATAAAACCTGTGTGCTCTCATCTTCCATTTAATTTTTCCTTTTTCTGTCCGACCACAATAATGACTGGTGGATGCAAACAATAAAGAAGGAAGAGTGAGAGAAACAAAGAGGCCTCTCATTTTGTGCTATATGACGGCAGGAAGACTAATGTGGCAATCTTCCCTGGCTAATTGTATTATGATTCTGCACTGTAGCAAGCTTCCTGCTCTGTTCATTTTCAATCAGGCACATTAGGGTTTCCTGCTGGGTCCTGCCTGTCTGTGCACCGCGAGGGAGATCATTCATTTAAATGACTGATATGTTTCTGTGCTCATAGAGAGGAAGGAAAACTTCCTGTACCCCCATCCCTCCACGCTGCTGATATACTTTTACAGCAGGTGGCTCTTCTGTCAGAAGGCAACAAAGTAGCATTCGCTAAAACTCTATAATCAAATACAAGATTACAGTACAGGCTCGACAATTATGATCATTAAAAACTGAATTACACTGTCATTCACTTGGCAAGGAGCAGCTCATGTTACCTGTAAAGGTGTCCTCATAAAGTCCCAAATTATGCTGTTGCGTCTCAATTAAAATTGGCTTAAATGTTAATTAGCATGAAGCTGTTGGCAAAGAAATGTATAAAGACCACTAAATCATTTTACTATGTATTTCCTGTGCTTTCATGGCAGGTGCTTTCAACAGTAAATCTGCTTGCTGGTCAGAGATATTTATGACAACTAACCTTAATTCAGTTTTTTAAAACAGATCATTTTGCTCTATAAGAAGAAACTATTCCAGTTACAAAGTTCACCTGAATGACCTGTTTTTGCCGGGTAATTATATTTCCAATACATTTTTTGCTCATCACTTATAAATACATACAGGATTTTAAACAGGTGGTAATAAAAACTGAAAAAGTTAAAATATAAATATGAAATTAACTTCACCCCTGTGTCTGACATACACACACACTTATCTAGGGGACACTCCAAACCTAAATGTTTTCAAAACACAAATCTTTATAGAACTTTTACAATGAAGAATTGTAAGATTGGAGCTTTTGCTCAGATTTGAAAGGTTTTGCAGACTTGGCTACACATTTGTTCCCAATATATGGTTAAGTAACACACAGTTTGCTCCAGGGTCTGCCCAATCTGTCTCACACTGGCTTAAAATGCAAGATGCCAAAGGTTGGCTTAGCTGAGAGGGAAGGGGGAAATGTTTGCGTTATAATTACCATTATCACATAGATGTGTAGGCATCCATTAGGCAGAGAAATATGCAACAATATGCTGATGCCTCCATTTGCATGGATCATAAACCCCTGCAAGATACATTCTGCATAATAATCTATGATAATGGTTCACCACAACAACCTCTTTTGTCGTGCAACAAATTGAACTTTGCTAAGTGTAAATTTGTTTCTACCCTGATTCACAAAGTGAGGCTTTCATTAATTTTCACCCCTCGTGCAAAAAGACACTAAAGGCTTTAATACGCATTGCCTACAGCAATAATGGGCATGTCATCGATGCCTGGCTTCAGTACGCGTGACACTGTCTTTAGTGCGTGACAGTCCACATTCGCCAGCAAGGCTGCAAAAGGTATGAGAATGTGAGATTTTGTGGCTATCAGAAGTTGATTAAAGTTTTCTGAACCATTTTTTCCCAAAAACTGTGCTGTATAAATACATACAAAATTTTAGGTTATGTTATGCTAGACAAAACAGTTTGTGACTGTGTGTACAAGCCTGTGTATTCAAGAATCAGAAGAAACATTGTGGTTTTGAAATATGTGTCTTCCATATTGTAAAGTCATAACATGCTACATACTTCATACTACATTTTTGTCACTCTAGAGAGATGTATCTGCATTTTCTCAGTAGACGCCATTTTACTGCTATCCTGTTCTGTTTCATGCTCACTCAAAAGCTATCAGTCCGTAATATATTACCTCACATGTTCTTTATGTTCTATGGAAAAAAGAAAAAAGTTCTGCAAATGATAAGTGCATTATTCTTTTTTGTGCTCTTTATAATGGCCCTCTGTCAGTTTTCTGTTAGAAACATTCAGAATCTTTAGAGTCATCACACTGGTGTAACATCTACTCAGAAAGCTTCACAATTAAACCAAAAGCCTCATTCTGTAACACCTGCAAATCAAACAGCAAATTGTTAAACTGTTTAAAAAACTCAAAATCAGTGCTTTAGCGTGAGCAAAGGGCAGTATTACAGCACACACAAAACTGAAAACAATACTGTAACTCACAAAGAGAGAATCTTACATCACTTTATCATTAACACCTTTTTTATTTGATTTTACCTTTATTGCTGTTGGTGTTAAATGGAAAAAAAAACAGTGCGCACTCCCCTGGGCAGCTTTGATCCTTCTATTTTTTTAACCAGATATAAATACACACATTTCCTGTGGAACAATGTAACAAAGTATTACAGGTACCCAGGACCAATCAGAACAAATGCACATGTACCTTCACTAATTGCGGATATAACACTTGTGGTTGTAAGAGCTGATGGAAGAGGATGTGAAAAGACACAAGCAGCTCACAGCTGGCATTGATATGTAAGTTGAATATCTACAGCTTTTAAGTGTTTCTCCACATTGTGGGCGAGGTGTAGAGAGAGCCATTAGTGAAAGCACGTCCATTCTAATGCGCCCGTGAAGAAACCAAAGGCCACAGAGGGCACCAGACACGCAGCCGTATGCAGACACAGAGGCATTATGGGTAAGGGCCCGTGCCCTGGATGTCAAACGAGACCGAAATGTCTTCTTTAGACCAAGAATTATAAAAGATACTGCATTTAAATGGTAATGTTGTGTGATGACACATTCAAAAAGCAGCATTTTGGTCTAATGGTCTCAGAGTACGGTGAAATTATTGTCACGGCAGGCTGAATGCATAAAACAATCTCTTCCTGTGGAGGAGGCTGGAGAGCTGGAGGTCACTGACATCTTGGTTTGTCATCACTGGAGGAGCTGAAGCAGAAGAATGTCTCAAGAGCGCTCTTGAAAGAAGGTTTTTTTGTGGTATCTCGCCTGAACAAGTCTTTTAGTGTTATTGATTTCTACCCATCATTCCATAGTTCCCCCACTTACAATTACCCATCTGTGAGGAAGGGCTGATGACGTCATCATCGCCTCTGGTAATGTTCTAGAAGTGAAATGACGGATAGGAAAGCAGAGCATGAACTCACTGCTGTTTCTGTCAATAGTTTAATTTTAGCCAATCAATTGTTGTCATTTATTCATCTTTAAGCACATGATAAGATTGGTGCCAGCAGTTATATTAACTAAGCATGAGGAACAATGTTTTTTATAGCATCAGGGAACACAGGAAAACACCAAGATCTAATATCATATGTTCTGCACATTTACCTCTTGTTCGATGCCTGTTTCAAAAATAAAATAACATTACAGACAAAAGAAGAACAGTTAATTATAAATTGTAAACTTATGTAACTAGAAATCCATTCTCTCAGAATCTCTTTCATCAACAGTGTAGTGTTCTGATCTTAGTAAACAATTGTTAATTTGTACAGCGGACTTTACATTTTGTACTAATGCGATAAACACTTCACTAGCACGAGGGTAAAATAATGAATTACATAAACTCAATAAACTCATCCACTGACATGCTATATATAATAGGTTATATAAACTGTATGCTGTGTGTGCAGTAATTAAGTCAGACACTCAGTGCCGTTCATCCTGTACTTTAAAACCTTAATGTTTACTTTCTTGTTATTTTGCATGCTTGTTATCATTGTCTTCTCTTTTTCTTCTCTCTGGGGTCAAATTCAACCCATCTCCCTTCTAATGCAAATTGGCTGAAATATTTATGATAAACTGTAACTGGCCTCTTTTGTTTGGAGATTTTGCAAACTTTTGTATTTGGTCAGTAATTGACACCAGTGGGATCACAGGCTGCAATCATAAATACTCTGTTAACTGTCACTTTATCCAGCTTCATTAAAGCAGCCATTTCACAATGCTAAATATCAAGAGAATTCATTGCATATGTGTTCATTATGTGAGAGCATGTGGGTTTTACAAATGCATACAGTATTGGAGAGTGAGGAAACCTTATGTTTAGCATGAAAAGTTTATAGCTTTGGCTTAAGATGTATTTTTGTTCAATCAAGCAAAATTATAACTACATTTAGGAGGCACAGATTAGAGCATTTTTGAGCCATTTTATTTCTTTGCTGGGGAAACAAACAAAGACATTACTGATAATATACATTTAATTTAAAGATTAATTTAATTATACAAATACTGTTTATTATCCTTAAACAATATTCATGACACATTATTGACAAGGACACAATAATGTTTTCATTGGAAGTTCTATGTAAAATTCACTTGACCCAGCAGTTTTAATGCACAATGTTTTTGGTGACTTGTCACATTCAATAAATCTTGAATACAGAGTGATAGTCTGTATGTGGCCCCAGTCACCTTTTTACTTCCAGTGGAGCCATACTCATAAACTGCTGAGGAAGAATCCATCCTATCATTTAGACATGACCTCATTTGATTTTAAGACAGAACCCATTTAGTCTGACCATGTATCTCTGCGTCACCCTCATTACATCACTGCATGCAAGAACTTTAAGCGTGAGGGTGCCCTTAGTAATGCCAGACTGTAAATCAGAAAGCAAGCACCTCTGGGAGGTTACTAATCCAATGCACGCTTTGCATCAGACTTCTTTGATATATCCTTTATGAATAGCACATATAGTCCAGTCGTAAAGGGACCGAGCGATGCTAAGTGATTTAAAAGTGCTGAGGGAGACTACCGCAGCCTTAGTGGATCAATTTGCGGCCTGCCCCGCTATACGCAACCTCTTAAAAATTCAGGCTGCTCCACACCACTAATTTAAAGTCTCATACAGTACGTGTCAGTTCTGTGGAAAAAAACACAACATCTTTTGGCTTAGCTGAGCTGATTGTAGCTTAACCAAGGTTATTTGAATCTTTATTACTTTTCCTCCACCCACCTCTGTATCTTGAGTCCACTGTCAAAGTCTGTTAGGTTGCCGCTCTGTATCGCTGGTAGAACATTGAATAATTCATGTTATCTGTGTTATTTGTGCTTTTGCTTATTTATGAAGCTAGTATACGAAGTGGCTCTGGATTGGTTTCAGGGACTGCAGGCAAATGAAGACATCTTGATGTTGCGTTGAAACCATTTGTAGCGGATGGGGGGGTTGGCACTTGATTGTAAAAGTGTAATAAAATTGGATCTTCTGTGAGTCATTATTCTGCCCACTTACAAAGGACTATGTCCAATCATTGTTGCACGGAAAGGACGTGGTACACGGATACAATTGTGTTCAGCATCCCTCTGTGTCTACATCTTTTTCCTTGTATCTTCTCCCTTCACGACTACAGACCCCCTGAAGGCAAAATCCACCAACACCAACCACAGTAATCTCATTTCTGCAGAGCCCCTCCAACAAAGAAGTCGGGGGAGAAAAGAAAAACATGAGTGATTGTCTTTGCTGTTTGTGAAATGAGTTCATGAGGACAGGCAATTGGAAAGCGCTGGCAGAGATTTGTGCAGTTAGAGATGTCTGTAAGTACATGAGCCTCAGGGCGCGTGAGGATCTGAGGTACGAGGCGAGATCTTCCTGACTGTTCTTTAATCATTACTTTGTTCTCTGTGCGTGCGTGCAATCGTCGTTTCTCATGCAGACTCTGTGTTGTGTGAGTTTAAACAGTCGCTCCGTGTCTTCAGAACTTTCGCTGTTGGCAAGTCACACTGTTGGTGTGTTTGTGTGCGTGTGATTGATAAATTTAACTAAAGGAGGGTGACCCAGGGGGAACATTGGCTTTAAAAGTGTGCTTTAGTCATCAATAACACACTGTAATTTTGCAACAAGGTTACGATGAGAGAGGAAGAAAGAGAAAGTGAAAGTGTGTGGGAGCAAAAGGGAAAAAGATGAAGAAAGAAATGGATGGAGAAGGAGAGTGGGCTGGCACATGAATAAATGAGAAATTCGGGATTCCCAGGGATATATGAGCTATAAGCCTCAAGAGAGTGAGAAAAAAGGAAGAGAGGAAAAGATAATACAATGGTCTGCCTCAGTGAGGGGGTGGAGGTGGGATACCAGGCGAGCCGGAGTCAAACAGCTGAAGTAAGACTTGGCCTAAGGCACCCAAATCCCATATATGAATGCCACACAAAGAAGCAAGCAGCCCACGGCCGACCTAAATCTTTGATTTCACCTGAGGCCCTGTACTTACAACCAATGACAAGAGTGGATACAGCAGCTATAAAATATTTCCACCAATAACAATCCAGCATTGCAATATGCCAGAAATGTAGTGTTTTGTCCCCCAACCTTGAGTTTTATTCTAACTTCTCATTGTTATTTTAAGGTTATCTCAATGTTTATTGATTTGCTTCAACTGATAACCATGCTTTTTTGCTTTTGTTTTAAAAAATGTTATTCAAATAGGAAATTACACATACAGACTGCAGCTAAAACAAAAGGCTAAACTTAATTTCACATAAACTGATTCTTTATCAAATAAAGAATTTAAATTTAAATGTTCATGTTCACTCATATACTGTGATTCTGATGGGACTTACACCATTATGTGACCCTGTCAATAAACCTAAATAGATTTTTTTACCTGAGGGGTGAAAGAAAAACACAAATTTCAGTGTTCAGGGCAATATGATTCACACAAGCAAACCTGTAAATGCTGGATTAAAATGTCATTCATATACGTACAGCACGGCGTGTGGTACTCCCTAGAAATCAATTTTTTTACACTGTACAGTACCTCTATTATCACATACTGCGTTGCAGTGTAAGTCTTGCCAAAAGCCTTAAACTAAAGCACTGTGGCCGTGCCACAACAAAGCTTTTCTGTTCTGAAGACAAGCGAGAGAGATATATTCAGCCATTAGCCTCAAACACACAGACTATTATTGTCCAGCAAATTCAAATCAATAAGAGACTTTGATCCCTGCAGTAGGTGAGCTTAAGTGTAGACCCAATTCATAACCACAGAGTGAGCTGCGGCTATTTCAGGCGCTTTAATTGTCACTTCAGCGTCCTCACTGACAGATACAATAAGCTGGCAGGCCGCAGCTGACTCACATGCGAGACTCTCGCCATAGGGAACGAGAGATAATACGAAAGAAGCGCTGAATAAATGAATCACAGGGACAGTATGTGTGAAAGAGAGCACGTCAATGGGGGGAGCACAGACAATAGCTGGCAATAAAATAATACACACAGTATGGTGTGTTTTTCCAGTAGAAAATAGACAACAGAGGCTTCAAAGGTCACAGTGAGCACAGGCAGTTGCATTCTCCATTTAAGACACCCAGTGTTAAAATAAGAGTTTGGTCCAGAGTTTGGTTCAGTAGACGAATGGCTGGTTATTAAAGGTTACAGTATTCATTGTAACACTAAGATCAAAATCATTTGCTGCTTATGATATAGTATATAAATTATTATTTTTAGGGCGTACGTTGGTTTGACCTCAGATTAAATTGATTTAACCTTTGCTAATTCACTAAAACTTTAAAGTCTCAAAAACTTGTGTCTCCAAAGATTAATCAATAGTTTTCTACAGAGCGAGTCATTAATTCAAATCAATGATCTGAGCTCAAATATATGAGATTTTTTTCATATATTTAAAAAAATGAAAAAGCCCAACTGAGGGTGATGCGATGCGACTGTGAATAGCTGAGGAGAAAGAAGCTGAAAATATCAATAATACATGACAAGATCTAATCTTTCCGTATTATGCCATGTGTTTTCTTTGGTGAATGAAATGCAACACACTCACCCTTCACTTTAGAAAACAGATCTTTTCATAATCTGATGCCAAGCTGGAGTGTTTCCTTTCCCTATAGGTTTGATGCAAAGGAGGCTAGCAGGGTGCCGCGAGAGACGGCTAAATGTTTGTTCTGCTATCTTCGAATAAAAAGGATAGCATTGATTCTTTAAAACTGAATTGACAGACATTGCAACATCAAAAAGCATTGATGAGACGGCTAGAAGCAACATGCTAATTCATCGCTTGGCTTTTGAATACAGCGGTTTGAAGAGCGACTGAATATGTCTGGCATCATAACTGGGAACATAGTTATCTCTATTGACTTTTTCAGAAAGGGGTTGTGTTCAACTCTGAATACACAAAAACAGTCTTTTTATTTCTGTATCTGTATACAAGAGTCACACAAGAATTACCATCAACAAATCCTATTTTTGTATTGAATAAATAATGATAAAAAACTTCAACTCTAAAGCTGTGTCATGCATTTACATATATTAAAGACGCTCGCTAAAACTATTTGAGCAGCTGCCACCGATTGCACTTAAAATGAACTGTTAGTAGACATGGCCCCACAAAACACTTCAATGCAACAGCTGGAAAACAATCAAAGGACCAAAAGAATAAAACTACAGTGTACTGCAGAAATGAAACTGACAAAAAATGTAAAGAGAAGAAAAAGAATGAGACCAGATTCCATGGGGCTTTAATAACCCTTAAGAAGCGAGATTGGGGCGGTACAGAGAGCAGACTTGCCCTCAGGGCATGGATATGACCTTCTCTCTCAGGCCTCCATGATCAATACAGGCCTTTCAGCCATTCATGGACCAGATCCCAAACTAGTCCTGTCCACAGTGGGACAACAAGAGAGCATGCCAGAGCAGCCAGCCTTAGGCCATGCATCTGCTCTGGAGATGGTCCTCACATACAACTCACCCAACATATTAAAAGCTTCTTTGAGGTGGTTATGAGATCCATGGCACAAAACAAAGATTTTCTCCATGGTGGGAAAGCCCAGAGTACACTGAGGAATGCAAGTGTCTAAGAAAAATTGGGATGATCTCAACAGCTATTTAGAAGTAATGGAAACAATGACAGAAGGCAGTCAATTAAACAAAACGTTCAAAAACAGAAGCTACAGCACAGGAGTCCATGAGGGGGTGTGGTATGTGTTTTACAAGTTCTAAACTTACAGTGTGCCAGAGGGCTCCCATAGGTCTTCGGCTAGACTTGTCCAGCTACATACATGCAAGCAATTAGGTGTGAAGAGCACACAGTACTTATACATTAATCAGGCAATATGCTACCCACACAAAGTCCTTCTGCAATATGTATGTATTTTCTCTCTTACTGTAAGAATAAAAAATACTTGGCAAAAACACATGATGGAGGCAGTAAAACACATTTATTATGAGCTGGACTGAGTGTTAGATCACTTTTGTAGCTATGTAGGGCACTTATAAATATTACATATAATTATTTATATACAGCTAACATCAAACGCATAATAATGTTCCAGTTTCATTGAATTTGCGCAAAAGCGTCTCTAAATCCTAAGGGGCTGCAGAGGTTAAGCACAAAATAAAAGACCGAGTTTGGTGTTATTTACAGGCTGTTAAATGTAAAATGGTTGTTTTATTGCATTATTTATTCAACAACATGGCTATTAAATGCATTTTATAGACGGAAGAAGACTACATAGAAAAGGAAGTTATAGACTACATCAGCATATTTTCTGGGAAGAAAGTAGAGAGTTAATACATATAAAGGAAGTTATTGTTGTTTTAATGTGGTTTGAAATCGCTCTGGGTAAAGGGAAGAGGGTGAAATGTGCGAAGTTGATGAAAGAGGCATAAAAAAGTGAAAGAAGGTCAGACATCTTGCCCCAAACATCTAATTGGATTTGGCTCTCAATAAGTAGCCTCAATTTCCAGATGACACACACACACAAATAAATTCTAGAATCTTCTTTGTCTTCCTTTATGTTTACATTCATAAATACAGGCAACTTTGTCTCTTAGGATCAAACATTTTATTGCAGTGTTGTTGGAGGGGTGCACTTCACAAGACACTTGAGGTAACCTGCACTAAGCATGTACTGTAGAAATAGATGATCCTGTGCTCAAAAGAAACAGGTCAGGCAGCACTTTACTACTTTACACTGTAAAACAGAAAATGAGACTTTAACAAGCCTGTTGTACCTGACAATCACTGCTGCTGTGACTTAAAGCAGAAGCAGGTAAAACCTGTTTAATTCATATGTTTCATATGCAGTTTACTTTTTAACATGTACTTTTAGGTTGCCAGATCTTGCATTTCTCAGAATTGCTGTTTGATTGACTTTTGTTAATAATAATCTGTTTGTGGTTTAGCTTGTTCATTCATGAGTGGTTAGTTTTATTATTATCATTATGTGTGGGTTGAAATAAATCATAACAGAAATTTAAAGTAAGATTTTCCCTGGATATTTCTAATTGCCCATATGTGTGATATAAGCGAGAAGTTTATCTGTACTTTCTGAGGGTGGGAAAAAGAGCAAGAGAAAAAGAAACTATTTGAAATGCATGAAAAAATGTTACTAGGCAACAGAGGAAATGATTTCACCTATTGCATTGACACCTAAAGCAGGGCAACCATTACACAAGGCTTTCTGAATTAAAATCAAATAACCAAATTGAATACAAAAGAGTCTTTTGTGATAGAGCCTTTCTTTCCCTGCCCCTCTCTCTGTTTGCCACTTTATCATAAAGCTTTATGTGCATTTGTCTAAATGGCTCAGGGTTCTGTACATTAGTTCTGATTAGATTTAAAACAGAGCAATTGATTTTATGGAAAATGTGCACACCTGGAAGCAATAATGGCAATGGTTTCGTGATTAAGCTTTTGTGTCTTTTTATAAAGATGAAAACAGCAGAAGAGGGTTTCTGCCAGTTTAGGATTAGTCTGGTATAGCCAGTCCTACAAGCACGTGGCTAAAGGTCTGATCTATATCAAAACTAACTAACTGCCCACTTAGAAAGAAGAGAAGTTTTTACTGACCAAACACAGTTGTAAGTGTGAATAAGGGGCGGGGTTATCAGAGACGTGTTAAATTTAAATCTAAAATTGTAGAAATACATGTCAAATGCATGAAATAAATAGATACATTTGTACATTTATAAACATTATATTTACATATATACATGTATACATAATACATCATATGTACAATCATATATACCTTACATACAAACAAAGATGGTTATATATTCAAATGTACATGTGCATTATATTTTGTTTCTGTTATTTTCTGTCAGCTGTCTATTGAAGCTTTGTTAGAGATTTGATTTTTGTTTAACACAAATATGAAGGTGTATTGAATCAATAAAGAGCACCTCAAAAATTAAACGTCTCTTGCTGTTACTTTGTGCTGCAGTAAGTCTGAGTGTGTGGGAGAGTCACTTTCCAACAATATGGAATAAAAAGCTTTGACCTTCTCAGCTGTGATTTCTCATAAAATTGTTCAGTAAGTGCTCTTTCATTCTCCCTCTCTTTCAGTTGGCCGGTACAATTTATAAATCACTTTATTGACGTGTCTTTTTATTGACTAAATCATTTAGACATTAAATAATACAAATGTACTTAAAAGCACAGCCATAAAAATATATAAAACATTTTTCTTTCTCTTCCTTAAAATCTTTTTGGCATGCTGAGCATTGCAACAGACTGACCTCACAATAGCAGGTCATATTGGTCTCAATAAGCTTTCGTAGAAACTAACCTTAATGTACTGTCAACCCTAACAGCACTGACACAAAAACTGCTTTGTTCACTTGCAAATGTATTAGTTCTCCAGATGTGATGTCAAAGGCACAATGGGGCTGATTTGAGTAACTCAGAACATTGGAAAGCACAGCCCAATTTTAGGGAACGCAACATGTGACCTGCTTCTGTGCATTTACTGAGATCTTGTTGCTTTGGAACGTGTCATTTTTGGTTCAGTACTTGCCAATTATAGCCCATAGACCTAAACTCATGGGAATGAATGAAACAGTGGAGACATGGAAAAGGATAGATGGAGTTATTGGGATTCTAGTGTGCATAATTGGAGGGGGAGAAAGCCATGCATACAGTATAAGAGTCAGAGACTACTATGAACACAATCACTGGCACTTCAAAAATCACATAGCCTGCAATTTCAGCTTAAGTACTACTTCTGATAGGCTACTACATCAAACTGCACTTTGCATTAAACTCAGGGAATGTTTCTCATTGGCCACCTGCACAGGATGATGAGGTATGATAGAGTCTGTGTGCATTTAAACAGACGTTTCCCTGAGGTTGCGCTATATTAGAGGTGCCCTTTTACGTGACATTTACACAGAGGATATAAACAAGACTGGGACGTATATGGAGAATGGCAGAGAATGAACTTGCTATGGAATGAAACAGAAAGGAAGGCAGAGAAACTGAAAAGGGAAATTAAAATGAACATGGACTCATAGAGCCAGTCCAGAACTGAGCGGAGGCAGAAACAAATCTAAAGCAAAGCATATGGGTAAAAAAATAGAAAGGGAGACTAACTGGCCATTCAAGGATGGAGGAATGGAGAATTAAAAAGCAATATGAGCACAAGCAAACAACAAATGAGCCAATTACTGCCCTTTAGGGCTGTATAAATCAAACACAGTACTGGTAGCGTTAGTATACTGCTGTCCAGACCTGTGACATGTTGTTGTAGTATGTCGGTATTTCCATATACCTGAAAATGAACCTGCGCTATTGATCTCCCTTCATCGATTTTGCTGTAGGAAGGCGGTAGGGCTGCTTGCCATTTGTATCTGCTCTCTAGTTTGCCAATGCCCACTCAAAGCTGCACTGGCAATCTGCTGCCACCTCTACAATTTATGTGTGCTGCCTGGGTCGCCCTCTCACTTCAGAGAGAGTTGGCTTAGGTAATTACTTCACTGCCAACAGAGCAGGAGAAAAGCGATGCCAGATATAGTGGAAAGAGGGACAGCTTGTTATAGCACCATCCCGGCTAACCCCTCCACCCCGCACCGCCATCCACTCACGCTTATCAACACCCGCTCGTGTCTGTCTGCTTACCAGCCACATCCTTTGCCCTGGAACGAAAAGTTCACCCAAAAATACAGACTCTGCCATTGTTTACTCACCCTCATGTTGTTCCAACTTTATGTGCAAGTAACAGACAAATTTAAACAATTATGAATTGTTTTGTCCGATGTGTGAATCAGATCAGCCAGTTCACCGAAACAATGTGTTTACAAATTAGTCTGATCCAGTTCTAAACTCACTGACTGAATGATTCAGTCACAGCTCACTAGAGGAGAAAATTATCAGTGAACAATGACTTTAAATTCTGCCTGTTCTTTGCACAAAGTTATCGTGTGACTTCAAAAATCATGTGAAATGCAGTGCATGAAATGTATGAACTGCTTTAATGTGTATTTTGGCATTACTGGAACTTATAATCACTATCATAACTTCTTTATGATAATAATTTCTTCAACTCTTTCTTTCTTTCTGTCTTTCTTTCTGTCTGTATGTCTTCAATGTTTCCAGCACTCCCAAAATCTGCTACAGGTGGAGATGTGCTTCAGAGAAGTTTGGACAACAACTTCATTGTTTGTAGTTACAGACCTTAACATGGCAATGATGGCAAAAAGTATAAGGGGGTGTAGCTGCAAAAGCTGAGAGGAGATATGAGGAGAGGAGGACGGAGGGGAGCTATCAGCCCAGGGCAGGCAGGACTGGCTGGCAGGATGCTGGGAACGACAAGACCGTGAGCCGCAGTGCTGGCAGCCCAAATACAGAAGCTCCAGAGCCCACAGCTTCAGCTTAGAGAGAATATCGACAGACTCACAGAGGAGTAGGTGACGTGGGTCACTAGCAGACTGCAAGACTGACTGATGTTTGTGCGTGTGCCTGTATATAAAAGAAGTCTATAATGCCAGACTCTGCAGTGAATTCAAAACAGTAAACTTTGAATGCAAATCTTTTAATAGCAATCTGCCTGTGTGAATGTATAAAACCTCCCGATGTAACCACAGCATGTGGTTATAAAAACACCTGAAATTGGACTGTAATGGCCTTGGAAGGATTTGAAAATGACATTAGATCCATCATTGGATACATTGGTGTCATTTCAAAAGTGCTATACTGTGGTGCAAACATAGTACATAACATCATAACATTTTTAATAGAAAAAAAACAACTTTGGTTGGTTATTTTTGAGTTGCTAGTTTCTTTTTTCAGAGCATGCTCAAGCCGAACTGGTTGGCTGCGTTTATAGAGGTTTTAGCTTAGCAGCTAAATCAGCTTGGCCAGGCTGAAAGCTAAGACCAACAATCCATCTTAGGCTTTTTTCTCCTTGCCTTTGTCAGATGTTGATGTCCACATTGCATTTACTGGAAAAGGAAAACCAAGGTTTTTAATAAAGTGTGTCTGGGCTCATGAATCACACGTGCCTGATTTCTGAAGCTGATGTTTCTGATTAGTTTTTATGCGTGGAGTGGCACCAGGCTTGATAATCAGGGATGGGACAGGCTGTGACAGGCAGGCAGAGAGGAAAAGCCTATGAACTATTCCCATATCAACACACTTTTCCCTAGAGCGCCAGACATGCCACATATCGGCAGTCCCATGCATCAGCCTGCATGCAAATAAGCACATTGCCTGGACTAAATAATACATCAGCATGCGTTTAAGCCAGGGCCATTGCCCTGTGGCTACGGGTTTTGGGCACTAAATGTCAGTCGGCTTGGCTATGGTGGGCTAATGCCATATTTGTCCCTGTGGGTGGAATGTTTCACTGTCTTAATGCTGAAAGAGTCCGGTATGCAATGTTTTCCGGGCACAACTATACACACTGTTTATGTGTGTCTTTGAGTTTAAGCTACAAACATCTTATTTCAAACATAATTTATTTCATAATTACCACATGACCTAAGAGATTATACTTTATAATATGAAGTGATCTGCAATTCATAGAATTAAAAGCATGCACAATTATGCACTGAATTATCTAATAATGGAGTTTTGTTTACATGTTTATACTGTTTTCTGAACTAACCCATAGGGAAGAAAAAAGCATCATGTTTAATATCATAGTTGTTTCTCTTAGCTAGAAATGTGATTAGATGGAGATGTTTGCATAAATAGCTTCTCTGATTTTTGTTTCTGTGAAAAAGGCTAATCTCACATTTGTCTTCTCCAGAGAAGAGAGATCTTGAACTGTGCTTAGATTTGCCAAGATACAAAAGTCTGTCTTTAAAAGTCAGAGAAACATCAACAGATTAGCTCAAACACGTCTCTTCAACTTCTTTTAAAGTGAAATGATCACATGCTATCAGCAATATCAATAAAACTACAATATTATTCTGCTGATTTAATTGAATTGTCATTTGTTCACCTAAGGAACGTTTTAAGAAACATCTGAAGTAAAGATAACATTCAACTGAAACAAATAAACACCAACAATCAAATTCTCTCAATGTTTAAAAGAACAACCTCTGAACAAAGCCACATATTCCATACAATGTATAATAATACAAAAAGGGAACAATTAAAGTTTAAAAATGTTCAAAGAGTTATAGACTGAATTGAAAGTAAAACACAAAAAGAATCATATTTACACAATTAAACCCAAAGTTTAACAGCCGTGACTATAGTTAGCATCTAATCTCTGAGTTGTGCCACCAGTTTAGAGCCTTTCTGAGGTCAGACGTTTTGAGTCACACTCACACCCACCACTGATGCACAGTGTGTAGGGCAACCCCTTGGGCCAGAACTCCACTCACTCCTAAACATTCTAATTGCTGCATTTACATTTCATCAGCCTGTGGGCCTCATTATGGGCAAAGAAGATAATGCAAGTATTTGGGCTTGGTGAGGTGCTGTGGTAGACATCAGTAGCCCTGCTTCTGTGACCCAACATTCATCAGTGTTAACCTCTTGCAATGGATGCATTTCCAGACCCAAAGGACTATAAAAGACATACAGACTATATAACACACTTGTTTATTTGTTGAAGCTGTGCTCATTATAACCATAGGAAAATGTGTTGACTGTTTGTGTATTTTTGTATCAAATTTGTTGTCTTATTTGCTGTGATAGGACATATTGTTACTTTTTCATTCTTCCACCTGTTCAATTTTCATTTACCTGTGTTTGTTAGAATGAGTTACGTAAGTTAGCTGATGCACAGAAATAAATAACCTCCGCAGGAGTACAGTAAGATTCATTTCCTGAGCTGAAAGAACCTATAACATTTTTTTCTTGTTTGCGATGAACTGATTTATACAGCTTGTGTTTAGTCTTCATAGTTATTTGAGTCTCACTGTGTATCTGCCTTTATTATCTGCTGTCTTGTTGTCATATCCAAACTTTTCGCTACCTAGAAGTCCTCATTTGTTTAAGCAAATTTAACTTGCTCCAATGTGTATATAGCTCAAAAAATATATTACAGCAAATAAATACACCCAGGAGTGTCTATGAATGCATCAAAGGTCTCATTTGAATGTCTAAAGTATGTATGATCAGATCTGGTTATTAATATATACAATATGTAAGCAATATGATTTACAATAGGGTAGAAACACCTTTCTAGATAATTTCCAGAAGTATTCAGCAAACAAACCTCAGAGTAACACACTTAACATGCATTAACCATCAGAACATATGAAGCCTATGCTTCCAACATTGAAACACACAGTTGAAAAGCACACCCAAAATCAAACACTTTTATTTCAGCATGTTTACTCTTCAAAGAAGAACCAATATGGAGCACCAGCTGTGTCAGGTGACTAAGGGCGGAAACCGTTCTCAATTATCTCAGCCTTACTTTTTACACTCTATTTTTTTCTTCTGTTATTTCTGCTGTCACTGATAATGAGGTGACAGCGTCGACACTCGTGTGGTGTTGCGGAAAGGAATGGCATCGAGCCGTGGCGTTAAGCCTACAGGCATGTATACCTTACACACTGCACTAGATGAAGGGAGGTTTCAGTCTGCCCTGGTTTGATTTAACACATGAAAGCATCCTTCATTTCCTTCATGTATTCTACACACATCAATTGCTTGAAAAGAAAAAAAATACATCAGATCTTGAGCCCATCAGTGGTAGAAGGTAATAGATTCTACATGTCTATTGGTTTTGTTGGTAAGAAGAGAGTGTGATAAAAATAGCATTATTCCTCCAGCAATTATTTCAGTTTAAGTTTTATAATTCTACATTTGCTCACATTATGGCCATTTTACTTCTGCAAAACACATTCTCTGTGATTTAAATATGTGTCATTAGTGCAGTTTGCTACCAGCTGAACTACAGGAAGTGTTTGGAAAATACTACCTGTTTTTCACACATCCATCTCATTTAATGATGTACCAAGTACTCCAATCACACAAACAAAATCCTTCAAACCCAATAAGCACACAACAGTTACCATTTATAGTCTAGCCTTTAAAGATGTTTACTTGACTGTAGTTTGTAATACATTCTCAGTATGTTAGCCAAGCATCATTACATGCTGAAGATAATAAAACATAATTACAAATAAAATATGATTTGTCCCTGGAGCCTCAACCTTTGCTTATAATTGGCCAGCAGAGAAGCCATGCAAATGAGATACAGTATCTTATCAGGGCTTTGATATTTGTATCTATTGCAGACAGTTCTAACCTTATTGTGAATGGGAGCTACCTGAAGGGATACAATAATCTGGAGGGCTACTTGTTTGATATACTGTACCTCAAAAATATCCATTTGCTGTTGCTTCAGGCGATAACACACTGCTGCTTTTACTGTTAATCACTTTTATGTGTCTAAGGAATAATAATAAAATCTTAATATCTCAACTCAATGAATATTGCTAATATTCTCTTAGCTTCATGTATTTCTAAACCACAGCAATGCTTATTGTACAACAGGCGCATCAAACTACTGCAGGCCAGCGTTTTGTAGAGTTTAGCTACAACCAGCTTCACTACACTAGCCTGGACATTTCCAGTAATCCTAAAAACCTTCATTAGCTGGTTTAGGTGTGTTTAAATAAGGCTACACTCTGGCCCTGCAGGAGTTAAACACCCCTTGGTATATAGCCTATTACATACATTTAAAACTGCTGGTATATCAGTTATTATTTAGAAATGAACATGAGATTATAGAAATGAACATGATTTAGAAATGAGATTATAACTGAGAGACCATTTTTAGATTGTTCTGACACACACGGTGTGCAGGTTTCTACTGTACATGCCCTTAAGCACCATGCTGGACACCACTTGACTACAGTCTTTAAGTCTTCTAAGATGTTTGTATGCCCAAACCTGAGCAATTCAAGGTTAACACAGTGCTATATACAGGAATTTACAGATATTTTCAGACAAGCGATAAGTAAGAGAGGAAGGAAATCTCTGCTGCTGAACTACGGCCCCTGGGCAGGCTGGTATAAATATGGATAGTCGGCCAGCTGCTTTGTGGCCTATTCTGGCTTTGTGCAGGGGCCAGGGCAGTGTGTTCTAACTTGCATAACATTAACAGAACCCGGACATTCTTCTGCATGCCAACATCATTAATAAACATCATCAGATGGTGCTTAATTTCTCCACAAAACAAAGTCTACTTGAAACTGTCTCACACAAAATGTCTCCCTGCTTCCATTAATATGTGAATGTACAGTAAGTGTGAATATGCGCTAAAACACCATTTAATTGAGTACTCTGTAAATAGCTACTGTAATAGCTTTCATACATCCTCCTGTAGGTGTGCTTGCAAATGTAACAATGACTTTGTCTTCAATGACATTTTACAGTAAGGCTGTATATTTGCCTGTTACTTTCACTCACTTTACTGGGCTTGAATTTTTTCTAAGCCAAAATAAGTTTGTTACCAAGTGCAACAGGTAATTTGAAGTTTGCATTTATTCTAACACAATGCCTGTATTGCCAATGTGTGTATAGCCACAGAGCTACACAATTACCTTACTCATAGTAGACTTAAAACTATTCAGTTAGCAATAATCTGTGTGATATTTGACATTATACAGAAAATGCTGATGCAATGTGGCACTTTGTGCAGGCGCTCTCCAGTTTTCTACCATCATCTCCGATTACTGAAGCCCATAAACATTAATTAATTGTAGTGACATAGGCCACAAATTAGCAGAATTTAGTGTCAAAGTTTGTGGTTGTTTACTAAACATCTAGCTTGTTAATTTTAATCATTAAATTGGAAACAACATTTATTAATAACTGATAGCTAGCTGGACAAATCTAAACCTGAAATATGTTAAACTGCTAGAAACACTCTTATCTTAGTTTAGCATAATAATATAATCTGGATTTACAGAAGCTAAAGGAAACATGTGCATTCGCTGTGTGTACGCAGAGCGAAACAGAATATAAAAGAGGTGAACAGACATTGAAAAGAGGATGATTGATTTCCACCATGTCTTCCAACAGGGGAGTTCTGCTATAACCACTGAGCAACCAACATCTTACTGGAAAATGTCATATCCAGTGCAGAAATGTTCAAATCAATCCCATTGATCTGGGGATGAGTGACTTATTCACCTGTCTGTCAAAATGATTGATGCACTTGTCTGGCCAGTAAGGGTTGTAGTTACAAAGAGAGGAGGGCCCAAAACTACTCAAGCTCATTCAAAGGCCCAATATCTGTTCTGTGTGATGTTTTCCCTTCATATTTTCTTTAAGTATTTGCTTGACCGTCATTGAAAGAGCTGCAGTGGCGTGGGTGTGTACAGTGTTGTGAAGGCACAGTAAGCTCTAATAGGTTTTATAAGTGGTACAGTACAAAGTAATAGGCCCTGCAGAAGCGAATCATACCCACCCACTCACACAATCAATGAGTTTCGCTCCAAATCAATAACTGTTCTGTTTTATGACATGACCCAGTCATATCTCTCACAAGCATTTATGGTAAAATGCCACAGGAGGAAAGCTGTGAGCATGTGCGCTTGTGTGTCTGTGTGTACATATGCTGTGTGTGTTTATGGGCGTATATGATATGCTGTGTCTACATGTCTATAAGTGTTCACTTTGTTCAGCTCAATGTAAATGTATTGCCCATTAGGTTATAGATTAGCGAATAACAGATTGGGGACCCCTGGGAAGCTTTGTGATCATTGTCTATGACATTCTGAGGCAAAAGGTTAAAACCATGGAAATCCTAGCTTTCATTCCTGACATTCAGCTTTATTGATTGAGCAGGCCCCTGTTAAAGATACCATCTGGTATTTAAGCCCACTGAAATGAATACAAAGCCAACTGGAAGCTTCCTCTTTATGAGAGCTACTGTACGGATGTCAACATGTTGACAAAATCAAATAACTTAAAATAGCGCCGGTGTAGCGTTTGACTGACAACTAAATAAACCAGTTTTCAATAAAAGAATAAGACGAAGAAATACACTTGCTGTCTATAGAAACAGAAATGTACGGTTAGTGCGAGGAAAAGAGGTGGCTTTTTCAGACGTTTGAACTTTAGTCACACAGAAAGGTGAGAATGAAAGGAAGGAAGCTGTATCTGAAGGTAAGAAATGCAAATGCAGATATAATGTGCATCTTAAATGGTAAAACTGAAGGTATATATAGAGATACCATGTGATATATGTTATCTGTCATCATCTCTAGCTACACTGTGAGGTCACCTGAGGGCAACGGTAATTATATCATTATGCCATTTCTACAGTAAAAATAGGTTTAAATAAACATGAAAAACAGATAATGGATTGCATGTTGTTTTCTCTATAAAATACCTCTCCTGTAAATGTAAGCTTTTCTTGCCAACGATAGCCTACTTACTGACAAATGTCTTAATTTAGGTATGAATGATTTGATAGCTGCAATCAGTAAACCAGTTAAACAGAAATTAAGTTCACTCAAAAATGTAAAATTCATTTTCAATATCAACACACCCTGTCAATTATAGCAAATCTTATTGACCAAATGTTGTAAAGTCATGACACAATGAACCAATGTGTTTATTGTATCTATAAACAATATTCAATTTAGGCTCTACATGAGATGATTAATGATTTAATTTGAGAATAATGAATAACTTGTTACCTTACACAAAGTAACATAATTGCTTCTATTACTTCTTATTTGGATTTAATTCAAACTTCAAAAACGATATCAATGCAGTTTTGGTCGCTATTGATTTTAATTATCCAAAAAAAGGTCTCAAAACAGACTATTTTAAAATAGCTTATTTTGTGTTTAGCATAACAAGGTAAAATGTACAATGTGTAAATGTCATATTGGTGTGTAAATGACAGGCTTTTTTGAATTATTCTTTAATATGCTAACCTTATAAACTAAAGGGCTAAAGGCCCTACTGGCTAAAAAACACTAGGCCAGTGTCCCTGGATGATTTGAACAAGCAGTACCCAACTATTTTATTTTTCACTTGCCAGAACCAGGAAATATGAAGCAGTAATCTAAATGTGTATTAATATGCAGTGAGTGATCGTTTCTTCTAATTAAAACTATTAATGAACGTGACTAATTGCTGAGGTTGGATTTCAATGACTAGGATTGACTGAAGTGGCCAAATGAACTTTATTTCTAAATAATATGCTGTGGGTGAAAGCCCAGCCCACTTCTTATTATGTGATAATTAAGCAACACTTGGGAGACTTTAGCTAACAAGCTCCAGATAATTTTAACCCTCCACATGGTGGGGAATAAACTCACTAGACACACACGCACATACATACTTTGCATGCTTCTTGGAAGTCATACTAATTGGAAAGATGGCTTGCTTTGACTAGACTGAAAGCTGCTCTTTGCTGTCTTTACGGAAGCTAACACCCTTAGCGCGATCATATAAAGATCACAAAACCAAAGCTTTCACTACTGAGATTTCCATGCATTCCCAATATATAATCAGAGATGTGTAAACGACCAGCAATAAACTGCTGTACTGATAATTAAGGTTATAAAGGGACACATTTACTCTGTTCAGTTGTATTGGGTTATTTTTTTCATTCAGGAGATGTGAGAGACAGAGAGAGAAGGAGATTGGATATCTGAGTAGATTGAGGACTCCCGGCACTGTCAGTCTTCGTTAAGTTAGCTGTCCATTCACTCTCATTGCTTCTCTCATAGGCTGCTGTACTGCGAGAACAGTGACAACTCCTGCTCATCCGTGGAAAATTCCATTACCGCGCTGTTACAGAATGACTAATGATAGTGGCCTGTCTTCAAGAGCCACAGAACAGACACAGGCGAGCGCTTTTTGTGGACGTCTGCGTGGGCGTGTGTTTCTGTCTGGTGTCTAAGTCATTTTAAAAAAAGCAAGGTGACAAAATGGTGTGATTATGCAGAATGCAGTTTAACAGAAAAATTTAGTCATTAGAGCTTGTTAAAATTTGGACAAGTGGACTGCAGGTGGCAATTACTTTTCTGTCCTCCTTATCTTTTGGGAGAAAATAAATATTGCAGACAACAGAAATTGAATGCTTAATCCAATCAAACAACTTTTGTTGTCCAACATTTACTAATGAACGACATACAGTTGTTTGTGACAATATTTTACAGTTTATTATGTCTGCAAGTTATAAAGTGTTTGGTGCATAACTTTAGTCAACAAGAAATACAGTTCAAAGCTTTATCCTGTAGCTTTAAACATTACAAGTATTCTTGTAACTGCCAAATGGTTATGGGTTCAGCTGCAGTTAACAAGTGTTATTGCAATTATAAAATGTGTACCTTGGGTTTACTTTGGATAAAAACCAAACTGCCAAATCCATAAATGTTACTGTATTTCCCAACATACATGGATTCAAGCCAGTGTTTGCATCCAAATGGACATCTAGTCATCTAGTCAAGGTCGGCAGCATCCACTCTCCTCAACAACATAAATAACATGTGAAAACTGTCTGCATGGACTGTAGATCTTCCAGGACTGAAGGCAGCAGGAAGAGGAGAAAGAGGAGGACGAGGAGAAAGTAACAGATTTACAGGCGTCAAAGTCAAAGCTTCACTGAAAATGTGGGTGTTTAAAGTTATAAAGTACATTAAGGTGTGCTAAAAATACACAATTACTTATCTCTGCACTCACTGTAAAATATATCCAGTAACCTTTCAGTAAAATGAAACAAAAACTTAAACACAAGACTGAGGAATTTTATACGAAATTGCCTTTGTCAAGATATCAATACATGTATGCACAAAATTCTATGTTTTCCTAAAGATTTTTAGCAAAAAAAAACCCAGAGAGCAAATGATGAACTGTTTACCATAAACTATCGATCTTATACTCTACTGTATGAGAATTGAATCCATACCATAAAGGCTGTGCATTTCAATGCATTCACGAATCAGACAGGAGGCAATTAAAAACAGGTTATGCTCTTTCATGCACTTCTGCTTTCTCTCATTCTTTCTGTTTTAGCTCTCTCTCTATCTGACAGTGTCACAAGGCCATTTTGTCGTATTCTTTCCTTGTTAGATTGAAACAATTGACTTAAAGCAATAGGGGGACTTAATTCAAAATGAAAGCTGTACTCTATTTGCTCACTACATCCTTTGAAGTGCTGCCCGATTGCTTCCTGCAGTCATGTATATATTCACCACTGCACCATCATTCTCTCTCTCCTTATTCTTTCCTCTTATTTAAAAATTCACTCAGCTTTCATTATTCCGACAATTTATTGTAGTTGCTGTCATGGGAATCACAATCAAAAAAGGAGATTGTTATTATTTGATTCAATTATTTATTAATATATAATAAAACCACCACGCTATGTTGTCATATCTAGGCAAATGGTTCATCTACTTTTCAAAAAGAAAGGAAAACTGACTTCCCCCCTTCTCTTTCAAATAGTACTTTCATGTGGAATTTGACACAATGTGGAACTGAGAGTGGCAGCGTGTGTGATGTACACAGAGAGTTTCTGCTCAGAGCATTGTGCTGTTTTCCTGTTAACCACTTTACAAATTATGATATGACATACATGTTGGTGTTACCATCAGGATCAATTGACTTCAGCTACTTTATGAACAGACAGAAAACTGGAAGATTTAAGGAGCAAAATTGATGACACTTTAAAGCCAAGCACAAACAGTTGTATCTGCTGTTGACAGCACACATGAAATCAGCACATGCTAAGCCTAATTTGGTTGGGCTAAGCCTAATTTGGTCAGTACTATCCTGGACAAACAACATTATAGTCAGCCTGGACAAACAACATTATATCATCTAATTAAAATTCATGAGTCAAGCTGGTGAGGTTGAAAGCCACATTGAAAGCTCACATAGCGTTCTACAAACTAGAAAAAGAAAATAAGAAAAAGAGGCAGACATGACATAAGGGAAAGACAGATGGATCAGCAGATGGAAAGGTAGACAGAGAGATAAAAAAAACAAGCTTGAACCGCCAAGTTTGCACTCGCCAACCACTGCGGTTCACAAACCCCTCGCGTAACCCACCCGAACGGTTTGACGTTTCCGTGGCAACAGCAAGCAGTCATCAAAACAGCGGATACCATCAATGTCAATCAGACAACTGTGACAAGCAGCTGCTAAGCATGACAGATATCAGACAGAGCGTGAGATTTCTGTCTGTGCTCGTACAGTAATCAGGCATTAATATTCTCTGCTGTAACCAGCTGTCTGCATGTGTTTTGGTATCAGGATTTAGTCAGTTGCTGCTGGTGTATTGTAATGTTTAGAATAGCACCTACCAGTTCCATTTAAACAGTGTGCAGTATACAGGAAAACATGCTGCGTGGGAAATGGTATCCCACAATGCAACAGACTTGACTTTCCTTTTAAAGAGCGATGAATGAACCAGAAGCCCTTTAAACTGTGATTTGTGCCATGATTTTTACTCATTTTGATTAAATAAAATTATACATATATATAGTCAAAGCATATATACATATATATAATATAATATAATATAATATAATATAATATAATATAATATAATATAATATAATATAATACTATAAAAATGCTAAATCAATGTAGCTTATTACTGAAAAACAACATTCACCAAAGTAATGATTTGTGTTTAAACGTTTGGTGTTGTATATACTTTATATAGTTTATTGGGGCTAACATTGGATGGACAGCTTTATCTCAGTCCCTGTGACTAACCAAATGCATCTCTACACACTTGGTATAATGACGGGGTCAATTCAAAATTAATGGTATTAATTCCCATGAGTTCATATGCCAGCTTTGGGCAGAAGGCATACAGTGCTCTAATTTATAAAGGTAACACACCATTATTACATTCAAAAAAAAATCTATTGCATAGATAAAATGTCAGTTATGTAAACGCCAGCACAGTCTGCACAAGATGGTTAGAATTCATTTGTTTCATAGCGTAGCACTGAGATTCAGCCAAACACAACCTCATTTAACCCCAGTCACAGTTTTAAAGAAATAACACATAGCCATGTGTAAGTTAATATGTTTTATTGGTTGATGCAGCCAACCAACTCATGTAGTCGTAACAGATTTCTGGCCCCAACAGATGCAGAAGCCTTTGAATAAGAAGGACATTTTCTATAAAGCTTGCAAGCAAAAAGAATGATTCAGTCATTGCCTTGGCAAGCACAGGTGCATATGCTTGAATAAACAAAGACATGCACAAAAAGAAACATATATGCAGTGGAACTTTGGAAACATTACGTGTTCTGTTTTCTAAATCATAACTGCAAATGTTTGCTTTATTTCCTCTCTGGGTATTGTGTGCCCATGTTGAAGGCTCACATCTCACATAAAACATAATAGATATTTATAACTGGCAGGCTGCCTCTAGTTGTGTTTTTATGAACACCATTTTTCTAACATGGTAAATTTTCCAAACTTTATTTACACTCTGCTTGAGGCTGAAGACTTTTAACTTTAGCCTGAAATGTATGATGGACGAGATTCTATGCCATTAGCGCAACACGGCAGATTCTTTTAATTACAAATATTGCGGTCCATCGTGCCACACAATAAAGCCAGAGTCTGACAGGCGGCTAATGAAATTATGATTTATCTGCACTTTGATTTGTGTTTCTATGAGTTGTGGTTGGGCTTGTTTTGTAGCTGGGGTTACTATCATTAGCATGGTGACGAGGAGAAAAAGGCACATTCTGTGCCCTGTTTAATATTTACACACCACGCTAATGGTATGCTAATTATTGTCATGGCTCAAAGATCAATGGCTTCAGTCATTTTGCTTGTTTCCTCCTCTCTTTCCTTCTCTTTTCCTCTGCCACTGCTCACCCTCCCTGCCGCATGCCCGCTAGCCTGCGATGAGGAAGTCTTTCGGTAATGAATACATCGTCTGCATTCCGTTTTCCCAGGCCCCTGATGATCAATGGAATGCCGGATGGGCCCTAATGATGTTCCAGCTTGGGCAATCTTCCCATTTGATCAAAAATATCTCCCTTTTGCCTTTGGATAGAAAGGAATACTACAAATGAAGACAAAAGATTTTCTTTCACACTATGTCCAGCTTGTTTCTTTCGTCATTTTTGTCTCTATGCCATAGAAAGCTGAGGACTTTTCTTTAAATTAGGAGCTGTAATGCGCTATTAGCGGGACAGAGCCCGGCAGGCACACATTGGTTTGGGTTTCCACCCCGTTCCATCTATTCAATAATCCTGTGAAGCCAGTTAAAATGGCAGCTGTATGTTGCTGTTTATCTCTTTGTCTCTATAATCTCCCCATCTCCGCAGGCCAAGCAGAGGTCTTACTCATTCTGTTCACTGGCATGGCATCTGTCTACAAAATTATATTTTGAAATTCATATACTTGTATTTTCTTTCTACAGGATTGTGTTAATAGCTGCATTCCAGGCTCAGTACTAACCATATTAATTTTTAATCACATGCTGTAGCAATAATTAAAAACATGACAGCTTGTCGATCATACCTGACAAACGGGGTGAGACCACATAAAGGAACCGGGGTGGCACTGATCCACCCACACTGTAAAATAACATTAAAAATACTCAAGACAGAACCACAGAAACCCTTTAAAAGAGTCTCAAATATTGTGTTCTCTTTATCTTTAGTACATATGGCTTAAATCTATTTTCTTATGATGGGGTTTTTGGAGGAACCATTGACAGTCTTTAAAGTTCCTGCAGGAACTACGAGTACAGAAATTGTGAAACAACCAACCATTGCATCATATTTCTGTGTTATAGTTTCAGAAATGTGTTTCAAACAGAATAACTTTACTGTGGTTGTAGTGAACTGAAATGAGTCGCGTGGCTCACATTGCGTTTCCTGAGTAACCGAGTTTTTTGTCTATGCAGTGCTGTTCAAACAGGCCTGTACAGAGGCATACAATGAGTTGTGACAGCTAGTTCTATGGTTGCCACACACAATGCGAATAATTGGCCTGTGCCGCATGGTAGTGTCACACTTTTTAGAGTAAATATGTCGCTCTAATGACTAACAGGTGAAATACAAAAATTGTACATAACAGATCAGTGTTCAAAAGTGTATATTTACCCTAATTATGCAAGTATGTTTATAATAATGATTTATAATTTGAGCTGCCGGGTCAAGTTTTGTGGGAAATGTCAGTCTGACTTTAACATACGTCAGTTAGAATATGTAAAGTAGCCTTCAGTTTTACATTTCAGAGATGCATGGAGACAGCATCAAAAGCTACAGATTGCTGTTTTAAAATCTGACGTTTCTGACGGAAACCTTCATTTTGACATGTTCCTCAATGTTCTTAACAGTCCAAAATCCAACCAATCCGCAATAGTTGTGACACTCAATCGCCACTTATTTAAACACAGAGATATAATCTAAGTAAGCAATGTGACAACAAAGAGAAAGTAACACAGTAAATCATTAATTCTATAACTAATTCATACCACGGTGCATGTAGAAACCTGGATGTAAAATGGTAAAAAAAGGAAATCTTATAGAAAACAGAGGTAGCCATTTACAATATGTTAACAATATTCTTTGAAGTTGTTCCATCTATCCATCCATTCATCTATAAAATTTGTGCTTTAACACTGTTTGCAAAATAAAATAAAATACATAAGAATATTTCAATATGAAGACACTGCTTTGCTTACCAATGTTTTGCATTTAACATTGGAAACCAGATGTTCATGATGTTATAAGCTCCTGAGATCTTTGGATCTCCCTCCACACGTCTAATGCAGCAGATGTCACGATGCTTATCTTTGGCATTAAGACCCTTGGAGACAGACCACAAAACCAACTCATCCTCAAGATTAAAACCTGATTCCTGTCTCCCTTCCCTCCACCCTCTTACTGCTGTTGAGATAGCCACAAGCCTGCCCACCACAACCATAATATCCTGTTAACTGCTTGTATTGTATTACCACTACTGGCAGTGAAATGAGATTACCTTTTGACTGGGATGCATTTACATGTTTATGTGCATATGTATGTGTGTTTGCACGCTTGTTTTGAGTGACATTTCTCATAACCTGCATTTATAACCTGCAATTTTTTTGTTGAATTGTCAATCCAAAATGCTTCAGGGGGCCATTTAGACAATAATATCATATGGAGAACACATTTGAAATGGCAACGGTTGTCTGGATCTGTTATGACTGCATGGCTAGCAAGTTTGATGGCCTGCTAATGATTCTCACATAAATAATGGAGTATTCACTAACAAGACTATATGCATGCTTATATCTGGGTTGCTGCAAGCACAGCAGGATGAAAGCAGGTGTTCTGGAAAATGTCTTAGTAGTAGACAAGTATGTTAATGACCAAATACTATTTTGAGACAAAACCAAACATCCCTCTGGTTTACCAAAACACTTGCAGTGGCCAAAACAGAACAGTAGCACTCAGGAATGATAAAGCAGATTAATTTCATATGTCACTTGGAGCTTGTCTTATTGAATAGCTGCGACACTTGATGAGAGTTTTGGGGGGTAAAGTAAGCACACAGACCCTCTAGCCTCACTGGGAGAAGTGGAAGTAGACACAACTGTTCTCAGCAAGAGTTACTTATATCCCCTCTCCACACACACACATACACACACACACACACACACACACACACACACATAGCAGCCTGAAGCGCTTGAAGTGTCAAGGCTGGCTGGCAAACACTAAGATATGCAAAGTGAATGTTAATTATGGAGCGCCATAGGGGCCAAACGTTCATTATTTCAAAAGTAATTACAGCTATTTTTTGATATTTGTGACCCAAATGGACACCTTACTGGAGGTTAGAGACTGTCTTTATTATAATTGCTTTGGAGTGTTAGGGGACGTGTGAAGGGGCAACACTGTAAAACAGAAAAAAAAAATGGAAGTGGCCATCCCTCTTTACAGAGAGCATACAGAGAGAAAGAGAGAGAGAAGCTAGACTGAATGAGAAATGCAGTCATGTATAAGATACCTATGATAAACAATAAGAGAAAGCAGTGACATTTGTGGCAACCTCACACCATTCCAAACCCTCATAACCTGAGAACACAAAAGGAGAAGTCTTGAAGCGTATTCACACTGTTGTCTTCCTATACAGTAAAGGTGTATGGGGACCAGAGGCTTTCAATTTCTAAAAAGCGCATGGACACCAAGTTACCACACGACTTAGAATTTGAAATATAAGCTTTATAAATCATTTTAATGCTACTATCTTTTGTGTTCTACAGAATTCATAGAGGTTTTAAAGAAACACATAATTTTCATGTCAGTGAACTATTCCTTTAACTGGCTTGATTCATTTATCACTGTAGCCCTTAACTCAGTTATTCATCCAAAATGGATTTTTTTACCCCCTGGATCTATTTAAGCATACAGGGGGATTTTGACACAGGAGTCTGTGCCCCCCCATTGGCAAGACAACCGTCTCTCTCATCAGAGACCACCCATGAATCATCAGCTGACCTTTATATGGAGATGAACAAATGTGGGAGCTGTTTTTGATCTCAGACACTGACTGATCGCTGAGCTCCATGTGTGTAATGCTGTGGCCTTTTAGCAACTATGATGTTTGGCAAATCAGATGGGGGACAGAATGGCTGCTTTCTGCTTTATTTATTTAATTCTTTAGAAATAATAATAATTAGCACTCCATTGGAAGCCAATGCCAGGTGTCTCTCCACCATATTGTTTTTGCCTCATTTCAACATTGTTCACACCTGTGAAAATAAAAACTGCAAATAAATAAACTCTTAAATATTAATCCTCCGACGCATGCTGTTCACCACAGTGAATGGGTAGTTAAAAGCCATTTTAACTATTTAGGGTGCGGTGTTTTCTTTGTTACTTAATATATTTTATGATTACATTTTTAAGGATTAAATTAAACAAAAAAAAAATTAATAAAAATATAAATAGAATATAATTAATATAATAAAAAGAAATAAAAGCAATACAGCAATAAGAAAGTACTGTAATTGTGTTTAATTATTTTTACTGATAGATTATTTTTTACTGATAGATTATTTTTATAGATTTTTTTAACTTTTATAGATTTAATGATTGGTGCACTTGTTGACGGAAACCCAAAGATTAGCTTTTTCTCCGTGATGGGTAAAGGAACCAGCTGTCAGAAAAAAAAGAGTGCTTGGAGTGTTTTTTCTGTCACTTGGCTGATAGAAGAGTCTCTGAATGTGCCAAATGAACAGACTGAGACTGGCCACGCTTACGACAGGTAGCCTGATTAGTTTGGACACAACGGTCAGCACAGAGAAAGAGAAAAAGGCTTTGGGGAGACATAAAAAGTGCCTTTAACAGATGGAGGTAATACTTTCGAACAGACTATCCTCAAACGATAGCTTTCCACTCAGTTCCTTTGAGCCGGGCGTTCAAAAGCTAAAAACTACTTCTAGAAAAAGTCCTCAACAACTTGGCTTGGCGCTCAAACTCAGTGGACTGAACCAAGGTTGGGGCCTTAGTAGTAAAGCTTGAAAATGGAACAATATGTTCCATTTACCAAAATGGAACATTAAGTCAGGTGAATTTGAAATGAAGTCCTATATGCTCCACAGACTTTGAGGAACACGCTAGTCAGTGGTCCTGGAGAACACGTCCAGCAGAGACAGCTGTGATCAGGCAAAAGTACAGAGGCACACACTGTGCATGCCAGTGATCAAAGTGGTGCAGGACAGACAGCTGCTACAGGAAATTCACTTCTGGAAAAGATTAAACAGCTCTGGATGGATGAAGGTTTGCCAATGTAACTGTAACATTAGTGGAGCCCTCTATCTCCATGAATGAGGCTGTGTGAGAGAGAGAGTGAGGCAGAGAGAGAGAAAGTAAGGGAGAGAGAGAGAAGAAAATATGACACGCAGCAGCTGGTAGGTGTCAAACTGCTCTGGCCACGCTAAGTGTTTGATGAAGAGCCAGAACTGGACACCAGGTTGCTCTTTGACCCCCCCCAATCTACCTCCATCTGACTGACCATGGGTGCGAGACACAGCGTGAGTGACTAATTGACTTTTAGCAGCATATGCTAATTTCAGCTCTTAACTTGAAAAACCAGCCACCATAAACACCTTAATGACTTGATCATTTCTAGTTGCTCATTACGCTTTGTTTCATTATTTTCTTTAACATTTATATAATTGCTTCCTTGTACAGACATAAGGAAAAACATTATTTATCTTACTCCCTATATAGTTTCCATTTGTTCAGGAGTTGCTTTAGCAAATGTGTGTGGCCTGAGATTTCTCCTCAGGAAAGTGTCTGTATACAATGTGAAATTTAAGCCATTTAGCCTTGGCTACACTTTACCTGATAACAGATATGGAGCAGGGAAGATAGGAAGATAGACTGTCCGGCTATCTAAGAAGGTTTAAAAGAAATATAACATGAAGTATTCAGTGACGGATGGAGCAATATTGTCCCCTCTTTGCTTCTTTATGAGACTCCTGATGCTTATAATTGAATAAATGCTCAGAAACCAAACCTACGGTACAATGGAAAGGGTTCAAGACCTGGTCTTCAGGGAGCTGCCCCAAGGCAGATATGAATATGCAGGGATTACAATATTATGGCTTTGATCTGTATCTCTTAAAAGCAAATCAGGGGCAGAGGGCTTGAATATGATGGCAGATAATGACAGCTGATGGCTCTTAGGACAGAAATGAATTTATGTATTAAGAACATGGAAATGGAACAAGGGAACAGTCAGAACAGAAAGGATATGGAAAGCTTGAATTTAATGGCTTTTCCTGCATCCTCAAATCAAGAGTATTCTATAGAAGTATTTTGTTATTAATAATAATAATTTTTTATAGAAACAACAAGGCAACACACACTTTGTTAAATTGCCAAAATGTGTTTCAAATGTTTCAGTTTTTTAAAAGTAGTTGTTCTGTAAACTCTTGACCTCGTCACAAAAAACTTTGTGAGCTGTACACATGGAATGCTTTGAAACAGTGTTGAACAAGTTCCCATGCGTTCTGGGCACTTGATAACTGCTTTTTATTCATTATCCAGTCCAACTCGCTTATCCTTAAAAAACAGAAAATAAATAAAAACTGTTTTCTGTTTATAATTGTCAACACAATTTAAGCATTTAAGCCTTAGCCTATAAATCAAAAAGTTTCTAAGATCATGAGAAAACTTAAATGGAGTGTGTCCAAACTTTTGAGTGGCACTGCATTTAGAAAGGAGATATGTTATGTGAAATACAGGCAGTCTCCAAACGTGTCTCCCTAGGTGTTGATTATATTCTTTAGGTGAGGAATTACTACAAAGGAAAAACTTCAATTACAAAACTTCATCAAAGACCAAACTGATGTAGAACTATAAGTATTGCTGCATCGTGAGCCTAGACACCCAGGAGATGAATATTCCTTTCTAGAACACCAAAGGCCTCTTGCTCAACCAACATGCTAATTGTTCGTGGCAGTTGCACACACAGTGGGCAGGATTAGCTCTGAAAGCTAGTTATGACTGATTATTCTGTAATATCAGGCTCTGTAGGCTTTAAGGCGTCTGTGGGGATTTATAATCTTGAAGCAATATGAATTTATAAGGAGCATTTTACAGCTCATAGTTATAGATAGCAGAGTCAAGTCTGCAGTATACATTGTCCAGTTATACAGATATCAGGATCTGGACTGAAAGCTGATTGATGTCAAAGCTAGATAAGAGCATATTGGTAGTTGGCATTGGTACTCATTTGAAAAAAACCTTTAAAAAATCTCCTTTTCTACTACCTGTCTGAACCCCAGCACTACAATTCAATAACAAATAAGAAGACTGTTTTGTGGATTGTAGTCCCATAAGTGTTTTCTTCCAACCCACAAAAAACAAACCCAATACAGGGCCCTGAGGTAAACTAGAATGACCCCACTGTGTTCATCAATAATAGGAAAGAGTTTATGTTTTCATCTTCGTGCTAGCCCACCTCAAGAACTAGCCTCTAAAACCCCAAGGGATATTAACTTGCGTATGTTTAGCCATTGAAAGACTTCTCATTTTTATCCACCAGACAAGCAAGAAAATATATAAATAAATAGAAAACGATATCATTAAGAATGCTGTGAGATGTCAGAATTTAATATGTCCTGAAACCTTGTCAGGGTTGTCTGGGGTAATGAGTATAAACTGTGATCTGTGAGACAGATTCCTGAATCATTGGAAAGGGCAATACTGTGCTTGTTGAGTCACAATTTTTGTAAGACACGTGCTATTTTTTTATAGTTGGCTAAAGTGAAAGGAAAATGCTGTTTTGTAGTTTTGAGTGTCATGCTGAACATCAGGAATGGAATTGGAGGACAAGTTGCACAAATTGGACACACACAAAAAAGCAACAAGTTTGTTATTGCTGCTAGAATCCACACAGAGAGCCAGAAACAGAACAGAACTGTAGAAACAAAATCTCCAGAGCCAAAAATAGAAAAAAAATAAATGAAAAATTTTAAGTATCCGTATGAAACTTTATTAACATATCTGCTATTAATATCAACAATATATGCAATTCGAATTCTTACAATTTTAATAATAATCTTTAATCTTAAAATCTTTAATCTTAATAATAAAGTTTAAATTACATGATATACTGTACATAATGCATAATATGTATAATATATACATGCTATGCTAATATGATGCATACATGCATCAATATGCTGATACAAGCTATGCTTGTTGTATTTTAGTTTTCATAATTTCATAAACGTGAAGAATTGCTTGCCTGGATATTGATACTGAGTGATACTGAGTTTGGGAACAGCCTGGAAGTAAAGCTAAATATTAAGATTAAACCAACTTGTAAAAAAGAGGATAAATTGATTGCTTGGCAATAGGTACACCTCAAACAAACTAAATCCAATTTATCACAGGAAATGAGAAATTCCCATTTATTCTAATGTTCACAACATTCCGCCCATCCATCCCCTCCCCTTATCTTTCCACTTCTCTGCCCTGCACATTATTCCATTCATTCAGTCCAAGCTTGTGTGATTTTGCATGGAGTATCTGTCAGCTCCAATGTTCATTTTTCTTTAAATGGCTCGTGGCTGTGTGCAGTGTCAGAAAAATGACAGACGGGAAAAAACACTTCATTGTCCTCCTTTAATCTCGTATTTGATGGAGCTACTTCAAAAGGATTTTCAATGGCTAATTTGATATTCCCATCAGTTACAGTAACCGGAATGTTGTAAAGATGAAAGACAAAGAACAGCACACCAGTGTCAGTTGCATATCAACCCTAGACTACTGAAGACACAGATTAGGAATGCTCTGAACTGAAGTATGTTTCCAATGCATATGCTCAGATTAAAGCACGCTTAATTCTGACCCTAGTTTCACTTTCTGTTTCACTGTGTGATTTGAATTGGGGGCAACAGTCCAAGAGTGCTGTGGTCCCTATAACAGGAATTTTGAAACTGCACCTGTGTAAGGAATAATATATTAGAATATAATCTGTATGTAGGTTCAAGTTTTAATTGTTTATATGCCAGGAAAAAAAACTGCTTTCAGGTTGTTGTTGTTTTTTACAGATTGACAATAAAGCTGTCAAAAATAAGCAGCAGATGCATTTATGATTTTAATAAAATCAAATCAGTAGTGCCTGTTGAACTGTAGCCTTGAGTAAGCTGTCATTTAAAACAATGCTGAATTCCAAACAAAGCTGGCAAAATGCAGAGTGGAGAATGTGTCTTTTCCATTAACTTATTCAAGTAATAAAACACCAAATTGCATGGAAATAAGCCAATTATGACAATAAGACCCCCTTGCACACACTTAATCCTGCTTGTCTTGGGGATAAAGTTGCTTTACATTTTTTTATGAAAGCCTTAATATGGGCTAAAGCAGCCATCTGCACGCAGAGGTAATTTCAATAGCTGTTTTAAAAAGGGCTTTCTGCTAAAGCACCTCACTGTCTAGTCCTGAAGCAATTTGTAGGCTGTCAATATGTATTTGGGTGCAAGACATACGAAGACAGAAAGATGGAGAGAAAGAGGCAGATGGAGCGAGTTAGACAGACAGACGGAGGCTGGATTGAGAGAAAGAGGAGGAAATGGAGATGTTCGAAAATAATCGCTGCGTGGCCCAAACAGTCTGCTTTATAAGGCATATTACAATCCAGACAAACGGCAGGCGTAATATAAACAAACTTTTCAGAGATTCGACTGAATCAAATGAGAGTTGCTGTGAGTGTTTACAGTGTCTGTGAAATATGCAGTGGGTTGCCAACTTGTGCGCTGAGCGCTGTCAAAACACCTATAGGCTTAGCCACATTTATGAAGAGCGTCAACAGGAAATATCTATTTTAAAGCCTGCGTGAAACCATTTATTTCTGTGAACGAATGGATCTCAGAACTAAACAGGAACCTGAATATGAAAAGACTTGATTATGTCCATCTGGAGTTTATTGGATTGGAAAAGTGCTTATATTTCATAATAGGACCAAATGAGTTTGCTAAAAGTATGGCTAAATAGCCATGAGGCTATTGATTAGCATTATTTGTTAGCTTAAGTGGCTTAAGAGACACAAAGCAACCAAATGATCATATTTGGATTAAACATTATGCCAAAATGTTTTTCCTTAAATAACACACACAGATGGATTAGTCTGAGGTACACCAAGGACATGCATTTTAAAAGGTTTAATTTTGACATCACATATGCACTTGTAGGTGAGTGAAGTGTTGGAACCTGTGGTTTTTAAACTGAAAGGCCATACTGACGGATCGTTTCAATGTTAAACTAACAGTTACATCAATCGAGACCAGAGCTCTTCAGTCAACACTTGATTAATTGAGGTAGGGAAGGCTGGAACAGGGCCTTCTGTAATGGCCAGCGAACCACACCATCTAATGACATGCATTTTCTTATTTTCTTTTCTGGGACTACAGAGGTCAAGTTGTTAAGACTACAATACCCAAATGAAAATTGCCTGGAGTGAAGTAAAGTCAGCAGTTGATTGTTTGCAGTTGGCCTTGGCCCTGACTCGAGCACCAGCTGCCTCAGGTGCGAGTTTGTGCCAGAAGTCACGACTCACAAACAGGGTAACGGTCCCTATTGAGGTGTCTGTCTTCTGATGACCTCACCGATTGTAATGGTTCAAAAAGCTGTTAGGCACGCAGACACCAATCTGAGGCCAGAACATTTGACTTGTTGTAATACAAAAGGTGCGCTTGGATGAAAGTTGTTTTTCAGCTCGACTCTTTACATAGCTATGTCACATCTGTTTCCCATAAGCCACTTTCTGTTCCTCCATTCTGTTTTCAACAGATAACACACTCAATGTTCAGCATGAAGAGTGGTTGGATATTAGCCGTTTGTTCTGTATTTTTCGTAATGTTGGATTAAACATGCATATGTGTTTTTACTTGCTGTTTTTCAGTCACAGGGTTTTAGAGAAAGAACGGCTTAATGCTGGTGAACTTAATCCTCAGGATGCCATTATGTACAGTTGCTAAATGCCAGCTGAAAGGAAAGGGGCGGTGAATGCTATCTAATGTGCGGGATTGCTATAGATTAACTGTTTGCACATAAAACGGTGTAATCCCTGCGAGATAGCTTGTGATGTAACGCAGGGTATATGTATTCATTACAACTGCTTGTAGACATTGTGCTCTAGTTTCAATGAGAAAACAAATGTAAATTGAGAATATATTTCAACATTACAGACTAAATAGCTAATAGTTTACAATAAAACTAGCAATTACTTTTCAGTAAGACACAATTATATGATTACCTAAAATCTAAATAGATACACAAATGTTTTCAGTTAGTTGTAAAACTAAGATTGATACCAGCACAACAAGCCCCCTGCATACCCTCACATCATGCTTAGTACATAAAATGGCAGGAACTTTATACTTCAGTGTGACCCAGATCTGAATATTACATTTGAAAGTCCCTTGAGAGAAGGATTCAGAGTAATAGCTCTCATTTCATCCTCCCTTTCTCTTCGCTGTTCCTTCTATTTCTCCTTCCCCAATCTCCAAATCAGATTACTGATGACATATGCTGCAGCCATTAAGGTCACACACATGGCCTGAGGGCCCGTATGCCACCAGAGCTTCCGTCTGGAGAACACACACACACTCACAAACACACAC
>JBAJNP010000237.1:82664-116035 GCA_036877545.1 Yasuhikotakia modesta | reverse complement strand
CACCGTCAGCAACAGTAATGCGCATCTGGTCTGCCCCTCGTCTAGACAGACACACTTGTGCCCACTCTCCAGGCTACAAGCTATTTTCTGTGTCGCTCTCCAACACATCAATGCCCCTCATCTGGGCATACACACTTGTGCCCACTCTCCAGGCTACAAGCTATTTTCTGTGTCGCTCTCCAACACATCAATGCCCCTCGTCTGGGCATACAAGATATCTTTTCACCAATCTAACTACGCATGCGCTACCCTCTTTGACCTGGAAACCGCTCCTAGGGCCGTTTGCTGAGGTTATAAAAACAGGCATTTACCACACAGGCATTACCTACAGGAGGAAGCACGAAACATATGGAAGCAAAAATTGTTTACCTTATTTATATGGCGCCTTTTATGTTTCGCGCAGCCTCCCGCCAGCACGCCCGCCGTGGGTCAGCCCTCAACCTCTCGCTGCTCCTGGCTGGCTCGCCAAATTATGTTGTGGCCAGTCTGCAGTCCTCAAAAACTCAATAAGTAATAATTTGAAGGAAACGTCTCAGAGTCAGTTATCCAAGTCAAAGAAGAGTATTTTATTGTAGCAATAAGAGATGATGACAGCTTCACATCAGCTCCACATCCAACACCATCATCATCATCATCTAACACAAACAGAATAGCTCAATATTTTATATGTCTCACATATTTGGCGGGCCCATAACGAGACACCCTACACCTGCGCTCATAGCTCCTCCCATGCGGCTTCACCCTAATTAGTTCCCAGCGTGGGCCTTGCCTAATACAATGCCTGTCATGCTCTTATCTATCTGTCACGGTGCCCAGGCCCTCCTCTGTCTTCACATTGTCCAGGTGCATCATTGTAACTAAAAGCATGCATGTGCATTATATAACCAGCAGTACATCTATGTGCAGTTTCTCATACATGTGCATTTTCTAATCAGCAGTATATCCATATGCATTTTCACTCCAATAATATTTGAGGTTTAAAAATGTTATTGATTGATGCTTCAATCAAGTGGTTTTGGCAACTTATTTGTAATTATTTTCTAATGTAATCATTTACAAAACATCTTATTTTGATTTGGATAAATTCAATTCATTTCTGGAGTGCCTTCCCTTCAGATTTTATAATTTTAAGATTATTAAATTTTCTGCCCCATCAACGAAGCTTAGTGATAGCGCCTTAGTGATAAGCTGCTAACCATTATTCTAATACCTGCGTGCTGGGTATCGTTACATGTGGCTCCAGTGAATTATTATTTTGCAGTTTGACTACAAGCTGACATTGTTGCATCATAGCAAGGAGGTTGTTCAAGTCCTGGGGCTGGAAGATCACCCCAGGGAATCACTTGGTGCTGGAAGTAGGGTCTGACCTGTAAGGTGGGTGGGTGGCTCATTGGGTAATGTTGGATCCCGAACCTTTTTTGTTTACATGTTCTCCCTGTGTCACTATGGGTTTTTCTTCAGGTACTCTGGTTTCTCATACAATGCTAAATATGCAGATTGGAATTGTAAAACTTGGATTGACTAATTGACATTGTATAATTGGATTGAGTAGAATTAAATAAAAATAAAAAATATATAAGTTTGTTTGTCTAAATTTGTTTATAATGATATAATTTATAAACCCAATAATGGCAAAGTAAGCAACACTAGTAAGAAACCAAAACTGTAATGTTTAGGTAATGTATAACTTGGGACTAAACTGAGAGGCCCAGTTCTCCTCTCATTTTGCTGCAACCAGACAGTTAGTTTACCAGCAGTGTTCATACCCCTGAGCTCCAGGCAGTCAACCAGGCAGCTAAATATCCATGTAATATTATTCTCATTGCTTATGGTCTGGACCGTGATCTGAGGCATAAATATGTTTGGGCAATGAAATAAGTGAATGCCTGGTTTAAAGCATTTACTATAAAAATAAAGACAGGTGTGCTGTAGATAGGTATATAGATAGGTGTGCTAAAAGTAACATGTGAAGACACAGAAGTTGTCTTATTTGATTCAGACCATTCATCTCTTAGTTTACCCCTGTTAACTAGCTACACACTGGCAACTGCTAACTGTACCCTAGCAATCATAAAAATGCAATGAATAAGCCACATCTCAGCATTAGAACATTGTAGAGACATGTGGATTGTTTGACTCGGACTGCCAATGGGCTTAAGATATTGCAATGGCCACACCCTTGCAATGCTTTAAATCATTCTAGCATAAGCATACCCTCATGCACACACAGACACTTTCATTTTTATGGCAATCTGCAACAACTGAAACCGCACTATGCTTACCTTTTGAAGGATTGCATTTAAAAAAAAATTCCACATGAAATTGTCCTACATAATGTAAGGAACATTCAGTGAAAATGTAACCTTGATATCTATAGAACTGACTGAGTAATGCCATGTCAAAAATTAAGATTAGCAACAGACTGTTTTATTATGTAAGGTTAAAAACAAATTAGTTTTAGAATTTGTATCCTTTAAAATAGAAATTTGATAGTTGCAACAATGGGTTGCAAAATGACTCTAATTAATTAATTGCAATTTTTGTTCAATGAAGTATTCGTTCATATTCATTTATATATTCATTCATTCATTCATTAGCTTGCACCATGCAGTGATGTTATGTTTGACTGAGTTTACCTAACCTTTATGTCAGGCAGCTGTGCCATGTTGGCTTGTTGTTGTAAGTGATGCAACAATCCCACATCCTTTTATAAAGGTACATATGGTCACTGTACATAAGGTACAAAGTCCATTTTTATAATTTTTTAGATGTAACAAATTTAATAAATGACAATTGTCAATGTTTAGCAGTTTTTTATTATTTCTACCAATAATAAATAATATATAGCGCATATAAACCATAAGAAATGAACAAAAATATCCTAAACATACATATGGATAAAATATCGGAAATTAACAAAATGTAAAGACACGTAACTTCTACAGCCACACTGTAGAGAGCTGCTGATTTGAAGAAAAATATAAAATGTATTTTATCCAACTGCTGATAAACAGACAGGCAACTTAGGGACCAGTGCAAAATACATTTTAGTGTAATTTTCTATCATAATTTTTTTTTATCTTCATTAACTTTTTTTCCACTGTTTTTCTGGCTAAATGGCTGCTCTGCACATGGTCAGWTTWTTTTTTACTTTTTTGGGACAGATGTCTTTTCTCAATGTGGAGGAGCAACAACTGTACTCAATCCCTAACTGATGTCTAAGCTAACAGTGTTTCTCATAAAGTTCATAAGTGAGGTTGGAACATTGACTGTGAACCACATTGGCTTGTGGCTGTAGGTGATCCTTTTACATTCTTTGGGCAGCCGATTCAGCTTTTGTCCTTTTACAAAGGTACATAAGAAAAGAATCAGGCTTCCTGGCTCTGCGGCACAAGTTGGGGAAACTTTGGAGTGCCTCACTCTCTTCCTGTGTGCAATTGTGGTCTACTGGTTAAGGAGTTTGTTTGTAATCAGTAGGTTGTTGGTTCAATTCCAGCGCTGGCAGGTAGCAACTGAAGTTTCCACAACTTGCAGTGCGTGTTCACTTTTCACAAAGGATGGATTAAAGCAGGTCACATTTCAGTTATGAGTAACCATAACTAAGAAAAACATATCACTTTCCAGGTGGCTTGGGTATTAAAACAAACTGGACAGGGGGTCTGTCCATCACAGGGATTTTAACATTTTTATAATCCAGAGTTTCTGGTGTAATGCAATAGTATTCTTCAAGGGTGCAATAATAGCCCTTGAGGTTCAACATTTTCAAAACATGTTGCGTCTTTTAAAGTCACCTGGTTTGTGCACTTAATTTTAGACACAGCTTTCTTCAAGCTTTCAAGGCCCAATCCTCTGAAGCCTTTCCAGGCATTCATGTTTTCGTTCCTCCATTTTACTTGCATTTACTACGGGGAATCTTTGTTTGGGTGCGCCAGCTGCCAAAAATATTGTATGCATGTATGAGAGCCAATAGTTAACGTTAGACAGGCAAGAGTTCGGGGCAGGCAGCAAACCAAAACACAGAGTAAACAAAGCAGAGTTATTCACAAAGGCAGGCAACAAACCAGTAAACAGAGTCCAGGAAACAGGCAGGGTCACAGAGGCAGGCAGCAAACAATCAATATCCAGAAAACAGTCCAAGTAAAAACAGGTAACCCAACACAGAAGGAAGGCTTGGAATATTTGCATGGCAATCTAGACTTCGCACAGGTTTAACGTCTGGGGTGAGTATAAATACACAGGTTTGATTGAGCAAATGGTCGCCAGCTGGAAGGGGCGTGGCCCAGGTACTCGGCCGAAGGGAAATGTAGTCCTTAGTATTCCAGGGACGGAATAAACTAATATGGTGCATGGTACCTGAGCAGTGGGTCAAGCCAGTATGTCTCTCTATATAAAATATGTATATTTTATTATATGTTATATATAATTATTTTATAGTATATAGGTAACACTATATAGATATAATTATTTTATAGTATAGGTAACACTGACATTAGATGGGCTGACAAATAATTTTGGCTCTAAAGCACAAGTTTGGAATCCTTTGAGTGCCTCTTCCAGAGTTTTCTGGTTTAATGCAGCTGCATTCTTTTGGCACAGTAACAGCCCTTAAGGTCCGTTATTTGCCAAAGGTTTAATAACTTTTAACTTTGCTTGTCTTGTGCACTTAATTTCAGACACAGCTTTTTTCTTCAAGCTGTCTATTTGAGGTACAATTCTATGATGCCTTTCCAGGCATTTATGTTTTGGTCTGTTCATTTTATTTACATTTATTATGGAGGAATCTTTGCTTGGGTGCGCCGACTGGCTCTGTGGAACAGCCCTACTCTCATCACCCAGTTTCTACTTAGAGGAATCCTTGTACACAATATTAGAATTGCTTTTGTGCTGGAAGCTTCTGTTTTACCTTCCTCCTTTTTAACACTAAGTATAGTTTAAAAACTACCATTTGATATATTATTATTCATGGTAGTTTAGTGACGTATCCTCTGGTACAGAGGCACATCTGTCAGCCGGACAAATTCATTGTAGCTCCTTTTAAAGTTGCTCCAACGAATGGAACAGGCTCGATCTTGGGAAGCTGGGGTTGCATCCCTTTGTGACAATTTTGTTCAAAAGCTGTGTCCGTAGGTCTGTTAAGAACTGGGCAAAAAGATTCATAAATTCATTTTCATAACCTTAGACGTAACCTGTTGTATGTTCCATTTTGCTTCAGTGTCACTTTTGCATAGAAACACTGCTGTGATCCAGTGTGTGTGTGTGTGTGTGTGTGTATACAACTAAAGTTTTAGATATAAGTTTTATAGATTGTATATAAGCATTACCTGCAGTGAGACAAACTAGTATTCATGTACATTACAGCACAATGTGTTATAAGTGTGTCTATACAGCAGACAGATGCACTGTAAAAAATGCTTAAGTTTAACCAACTTGTAACTTTTAAGTTTCACCTTTTATTGTATTTCTGTTTCTGCAGGCCCCTTTCAGTAGCTTAACACTACAACTTTTACAGTATGACAATCTTACCACATTATTAGAATAATATTACATACACTATTCTTTTCCAATATATCTCAATAAATGACATTATGTGATGTTTCCTGTGAGTTTTAGGGGCAAAGAAAGTTTTGTTCTAAAAAAGTATAACTGCAGGCTTTAAGTTTTGTTTATTATCTTCAATTTTGAGAGAAATACAAACAAGTTCAAATAATAGCCATACCTCCTAACAGAACAAAAAATGACAATAAAATAAAATTAAATCCTGGAAAAATGTCAAAATCAATATAAAACAAACTGAAGATAAATGAAAATTCACTTTTAACCTTTTAACACGAAAAGGCTTTGACTCTATTCCTTAGAATGCTTAAAATGTTAAAGCATCAATAAACATGTAAAATAAACTGTTTTTAGAACTAAAACTGGATTGTGTTGTAACCTTTTTTAGACCAAAAGACTTGGATTTCCTTGAGCAGTAGTCTTTATTGCAGATAGCGAGTCTTCAAATCAGAGCACGCTGCTTGGGCGTTGCAGTCATCAAGTCCAACTTAAAGTTAACATACATTACATCTATTTTTTTGAGGGGCGGTCCCTCAAAATGGAGAACAAAGCACTCAGGTGACAACAAAGTAACCACCCCAGACCCTGAAGTCCTACCAGCTGTTGATCCAATTAGCATAACAGCTAGGAGTTTGACTGAATCATGAGCAAAGGAAGGGGCACTCTCAGAAAGGGGCAACGAAAGGTGGTTATCTACTGCTGTTATCACCTTAAATGCCCAATGCAATTTACATTCCTTTAGTATTCAACATTACAGTGAGGGGGTGAAAGGGAGTCGGCTGATTTAGAAGTGACTCTTAGTTTATGGTCTGCCCACCTTTCAACAATGTCAACATGTGCCTTACTTCATGTACCTTAGTTTGAAAATGTACAATCAGCATGAACATTTTCAAACAACTAAACAAAGTGCAAATACAAGTTAAATTCAAATAAAATAACAAAAAATAATGCAAAAAAATCTTAAAAGGTGAAAAATAAACACACAATCAAAACAAATTAGGTAAAAAAATGACATTGTCAGACATCATATTCACATTTCAACAACTCAGTTAAGCAATTCCTATGAATAATTAACATTTTAATTTTAAAACATTTTAACATTGCGATGATAATATCCGTATGATTTCAAAGATGCTCACACAAGATTTTAACGTTTACAGAAATAGTTTAGTTTTCAGAGACTGTATTCTTGCAGAGCAGTAGGTGTCCATTTCCATAAACACCTTCTCAGTTACTTCAAAAGGCTAAACAGGTAAGGAACAGATTTAAATTAAAGTTCGAAATGTCTTTTATTTGCACTCCTGATTATTTATATTTATATATACTGAATATTGTAATAACGTATTGCAATGCACTGCACTATTAATATTCACCACACTACATTGTACTCCATGCCATTTGTATATTTGGTCATAGTACATACCTATCTGTAAATAATCTTAACATAACATGCAGCTTCATCTCTATCCTGCACTTGGTTAGACCTAAAGTGCAGAGCTTGACATTTAATGAGTTTAGGAGAAAATAAAGACGCTTCACCTATGCAGTACACATAATGTACAGTAGGTGGCTGTAATACTCTTGAAGCGTGAAAGGTCAATAAACGTGAAGAAGAAAAATAAGAACAGTTTTGTTGTCTTCCGGGTGAAATGTTGTCATCGTTGCAGTGCACTAAAACAAGAACAAAACTGTTGATGTGATGTTTATTTTCTTTTCGCCGGTCATTTAAACAGCATGTTGTCTTCATCAAATAAATTCCTCGCCAAATACTGAGGAATTTGAAACCAAGAAGTTTATCAGACAGCTGCTTGAACTTCAGGTGTGAGATTTAATTATAACGTCTGTGACAGATTTTAGATTCAGTTTTTAGCTTTTAGTGAACTTTCTACATTGTAGTGTAGACGTATCTAGAATGTATCTGTCTGTCTGTATTATACATATATACACACGTAACGTGATGCTTGCAGTACATGTCGTACTGTGATATACTTTATATTGTTTATACAAAGATGTAGCATTTTTGAAGAATATGCTTTATTGATGTTCTTTAATATTTCTATTATTAATATTATTTTTTTATTTTTTCTCCTATTTCAACTTAACTGTTTCTTCTACAATGTATTTTCTGAATTCTGTGGATTCTTTGTGACAGTACAAAATATATTAATAATGATTATTGTTAAAATGAATCAGTATCCATTGCTTCACTTTTATGATACATGTGATACAGTGATACACCATCTTAAAGCTTAAAATCCAACTCCCTATTTAATATATTTGCTTAGAAAAGTATAATTTCTTTACAAGTATAATTTCTTTACAGTTTTACAGCTCAATGTCAGTGCCAGTACAGCAGACAGATGTGCAGCTCCCTCCAGACTGGGAGGATGATGAGCGGATGGCCTTTTTGTTTTCTGCCTTCAAGGAGAATCGAGATGTTGACTGCACAGACTGGGATGGAAAGATAGACTTCTGGAGCCCTTTGATCACTGAACACTGTAGGAGTCGTGGATCAGTGTGTGTGAATCTGCAGGACCTGAATGAGAGTTTTAGAAGAAAGGGGTCGGTACCTCTTGGTTTGAGTACTGTCATCCAGAGCATGATCAGGTGAGTTCAAACACTGTATTTTCTATGAAGGCAACAAATCTTTTATGATTAAAAACCAGTTATGGGCAAACAGCTGTGGAGCAACAGCAACACTTTCTTCTTACTGTCCTAATACTTATGATTCTTATACTTGGTTTTCTGTGTGATATGTAAATCTACATGTGTATACATGTGTATATCTACTACACAGTGTAGATTGCAGGGTAGCAAAGCCAAAGGATGTGATAATTTTATTATGTGAAACATAGTTATAAGCTTTTAAAAAAAGTTTTATCCATTTATGTCATCAGATTTTATCTGTTCTCCTAGGAAAGGAAAGGTGCAGAAAGAATCAGATTTTGCTGCAAATGTAGACTCTGGCTGGTTGTCATGGGGGGTTGGACTTCTGTTAGTTCGACCTCTGAAATGGACAATATCTGCTCTGCTGGGCAGTGGGAGAGTTCCTCTGGAGGAGTCGTTTGTTGTGATAGAGCTGGTTAAAGTAAGTGTTTCTCTAAACAATTTAAAAATCAGTTTAAGCTAAACACACTACATATCCTAAGAAAAAAAATTCTCCTGATTTACAAACAGCTGGTCAAGTTTTAGGAAAAGCCCCATTATATATTAGATAATATTAGTATTAACTAATAGATAGTATTAACTAATTTCTACCCATTGCTTACAACCACATTCAAAGAGTGCAGTTTTTATGCAATTTCATTCTTGCAGGAAAAGGCTGCAGCACTATTGGCAGCATATCAGAGTTCTTCCTTAGCAGAACGATCTTTGCTGTCTTTCGAAGATCTGTATGATCTGTCTTCTAACATCTGCCCTGATGAAAGCACACTCTGCATGACCCTGCTGCAGCTGCAGAAAGAAAAACAAGTAATCGTCTCACTCCATAAAGGCGAGAAGGTAAATTTGCATTCAGAACAACCAGAGTTTATGTATTTTTTGAGCAATAGTATATGGACACTATTTTTAGGGAACTTTTAGTATTATTTAAATAATTTAGAAACTAACTAAGGGTTTTCTTGAAAATTTTGTTGTGCTGTATAAACCTTTTAAAAATAATGTCTAGATTAAACTTGGTGTGCCTAAAATTAAAATTTCTGTTTTTCAAAATTTCTAAGACTTTATTCATTACGATCTTTTAACACATTGGTTTCAGTTCTAACATTCTCAGTTTGCTTTGATGTGCAGCTGGTGAAATTCAGCCAATCAGGGCAGGGCCGTGTGTCTCCTGTGAGTGAAGTTGACCTGGGCATCTATCAGCTCCAGCGCAGTGAAAAACTTCTAGAAGAAAGGGTGGAGGCGTTGGGACAGGAAGTGGAAAAGTGAGCCAGTTCATCCAAATTGAATTGACATTATTTTGCTGATACTTGAAAGGTGCACAACTCGCTGACAGTGGGTTCCTGTTATAGACCATTATTTTTGTTTAGGTATTACAACACAGTTTTTCTGCAAGTAAATTATATGTATTGGGTTATATGTGCAGGTGTAAACAGCAGGCAAAAACACTCCTTAAAGAGGGGAGGAAACCACAGGTATAACTATTCGTTTTGTGTGTGTGTACCTATTTGTTTTATTTGGCATAAACAGTGTTCCTATAAACAACCTCTTTTTTCTGTTGCAGGCTCTGAGGTGTTTACGTGGGGGTAAGCGGATGGAGAAGAAAGCAGATCGTCTGTTTGCTCAGCTTGAGACGGTGAAAGGAATCCTGGACAGGATAGCAAACTCTCAAACTGACCGCCTGGTGAGACACAAAAAACACACAGATGGACTGACAGTCTGGTGTGAATTGACAACACATGCTGTCATTTTACATTTTAATTTTAATTTTTCTACATAAAATGACAGTTCACAGTGATCACAACTGTAAAGCTGTCCCAAGAAGTAGCCCATCTGTAATCAAAAGCTATATTTTCAAAACTTCTGAAGCCTTATCATGTATGATGAGCAAGATGAATATTTAGCTAAATCATTTAATAATAATTCTGTACATCATGCATGACTTGTGGTTTTACATGTGAATGTTTTATATGTTTTTATGTGTTATATAGGTGATACAGGCCTACCAGGCAGGTGTGGCAGCTTTGAGGATTTCTTTAAAGGGCGTGACTGTGGAGCGAGCAGAAAACCTTGTCGATCAGATACAGGAGGTGCCATTACAAATTCACACTCTTATTTATTGTCTATGCTATTACAGTTAAAGCATAGTTTGGATTTTAAATAAAGTTCTTTATTTACTGATTTTGTGCAGTTGTGTGATGCTCAGGATGAAGTAAACCAGACTCTTGCAAGTGGGTTGCTGGATACTGGTACTGGTTTTGTCTTAATGTTTTGTTAATTGCTGTCTCTGGGACTGTTAGTATATATCTAACGGGCAGACAACTTAAACATAGACTACTTAAGCTTTTTTACTTAAACATTTTTTCATGATATTGGTATACTTTTATCAGAATATTTGCTATAGTCGTAGAGCATAGGAACTTAAGATCAATAACTGGATGAGATATGCAATGGTTTTTGCTTTTCAGGCGTCTTTATTCATGCAAAAATAACAACAATGTCATCAGATCTTCATAGCAAAGCTTTAAGATTAAGTATTAGATGTAAATTTGCTTTAATAGATAATGCTTCATGCTTTCATAGGCGCTGACTCAGATGAGTTGGAGGAGGAGCTAAAGTCATTGTTGGAGAAAACCATCCCAGATAGCAAAGATGTACTGCCGGAGGTACCCACACACCCTGTTTTCCCTGCAGGAAAGATGGGATTGTCAGTCGATGCGCTGCCCACTGTGCTTAGTGCTGGCCTAGGCATCACAGATGAAGAGCTGGACAGAGAACTGAGTCGTCTTTCAGTCTCTGACACAGGTTATTTACATGATTTTTGAGCACCTTTATCTCTTATTTAATTTTAAAGAGGCACTATTATGCCCATTTTTACAAGATGTAACATTTTCTAATTATATGTGTGTGATTTTTATCATTATAAGGTGGTTCTATACACACTGACACAAACATATGTTTGTATAAAAGTCAATTTTCCACAATTGGTCTTTTAAAATATTATTAGTATCTCTATTGCTCATATGTGGTTGGAATTTTTGTGGCCAGAGCATAATGTTAGTTATTGTGTACAAGAACATTTTTGAAAAATATCAGAGTGATCAGATATTTTGCCTGTAATAAGTAGTAACTACTCAACAGAATTTTTTAACAGAACTTTCTTGCTAGAGTGTAATTGTTAATATGTTTATCTTTTCTCAGCTGTCCAAATGGGAAACGATTTGTCTCGCAGGAGGCTGGAGCCAGCACAATGAAAATGGTTCAGCACAATGTTAACCTCTAAAATGGGTTAATCATTACCCACTAAGAAAGCCATCAAATACAGTACAGTACAATATGTGTGTCCTTGCATTCTATTATCCCTTATACATGTCTACAATAGCATGTTTATGTTGGTTTTAAAAGAATGTGTTAAGAGTGGCCTTTTGGTTTGTAAAGTCTGTACAATGTATTCTAGTAAAAACTACAAATTATTATGCCAAATAAAGAAAACTTTTAGTGAAGTATTATTTAATTTTGTTTAATGTGGACTATCGTGTGCACTAAAAAAAATTAAAAAGTCAATTTGCGTACAATGAAATGACAATGAAACATTATATAAAACAAATAAATAAAGCAAACAAGCTTTACAGCATCAAATTAAAATAGTTTTTTTTTATTAGAAGCGTTAAAATATTTTAGGGAACGTCATATGTTGTATAAGTGGAGTTTGGCCTGTATTTTTATAAAACTAACAGTACATTTATAGTGACGTATTGATAAATTATGGTAAATGACGTCAGTGTTCGCACAGGCGCAAATTCTGCTATCGATGCGCAAGCGCATTGTAGTAAGAACGGCAAAATTTGCTATCAATGCGCATGCGCGTTGTCGTAAGAACGGCAAATTTTGCCATTAGTGCGCGTGCGCAGTGTCTTTACTACTGAACTGTTGCTCGGTAACTACCGAGAATCAGCTGTATTTTTCTGTCAAATATGTACTGTCGGTGTTTTATCAAGAATTGAACTGCTATATTTGTGTGTTCTCTGAGACGCGTGTTATTATTGGACAGCTGAATTCAGAAATCGCAGAAAATGGCTGTATTACTGGTGCATCCGAATCAGATTTAGCGAAAACGGTGAGTACATATGCCACCTTTCTTGATGCCTATTCTTGATGTGTCCGATCAGACATCGTTACACAACCGACATCTTTTTAATCAAGCAAGTTTGTCTGTTCCCAGTATTACAGGTCCGCTATTTAGAGTCAACAGACTCGATAATGTATTGCAATGATTAAGCTCGGCCTGGGAAGAACACAGCTGATGATTAAATATTAACTGTGGCTGCGTTTCAAAACACGATTAGCTGTCTACTTAAACAGCATAGTTGAGACCCGCAGACGCGTTTGAATGCGATACGATGCCCTAACACTGACTGTGCAGACGAAGCACTAGATTGCAAGACAACCATTAACATGACGTTTATCCGTCAAACATTAAAACGAGAATACGATTGTGTTTTAGTAGGTGAGCTTTACACACCGTAACACTACTGCCCGTGCTGATCCTCTCACTTCCTGGTGTCAGGGCATGCCACGTCTGCTTAGCAAACGGCACACGCGTGAAAACCCTTGAAGATGATGACTTGAAGTTTGACGTCATGGAGGAATCCATCTGTACAGCGAAGACGACTTAAGTTCATCCACCTCACCTGTTCCTGTCCACTCCAGCAATGGGAAGGCAAGTATTAAACCAAGGGGGATCTTTTCACATAGTTTCAGTGGAATTGTATTTCCCAAACACAAAATTGTGTAATCTTTTTGTACTTTCTTAATAGATATGTTAAGAGATCTTTCTTAAGAGATGTATTTTTCTTAAGAATATCAATTATTCTTGCGCAACCTTTGACATGAATTCGGTTTCGGCTGAGGTTGTCAGCAATTGTCTAGAAAAATTGCTGGCAGGGGGTATATGAACACTACAAAGGTAGCTATTCACTGTTAAGAGATACCTTTGTATATGTTTTTATATATTTTAGTGTTGCACAGAGGTGGCATGAACATGTTCTTATTGTTCTTAATCGTTTTTGTTTAAATCTAGAATAGGAAAACAGAAGATGGGTTTGTTAACACAGTCAGCATAAATTGTAATTGCTGATATGTGCTATGTCTAGTTGCTAATGGCTATGGTTAATGTCTAGATGTCTAGAACAAGCTAACAAACATGTTAATAATTGCCTGCGTTTTAAATACAGGATTAGCATTTCCTGCCTGTTTCCAGCATCCTGGCACTTCAGCCTGTCACCGGTGGTGCTGCCCCGCTTCCTGTTGCCTTCCTTCAGGCAGTTGCTGCTGCTGGGTCTGTTGGCAGGTGTGATGGGGCTTTTTTACCTGTTGCTGGTCACAGGGAAGGGCCAGTACAGCTGGTTAAAAGAGGACAAGCACTATCACACGTAAAAACAATAATTTCTGGGTTGTATTAATTTACTATCTGCCATGAATCTCATTTAATTGATTATCGTGATCAATGTTTTGTATCCACTAGACATTTGGGTCGGGTGCCGGATATGGAAGCCACAGACACCAACAACCCAAATCTGAATTACGGACTGGTGGTGGACTGCGGGAGCAGTGGATCCCGTGTGTTCGTGTACACATGGCCCCGGCACAACGGCAACCCTCATGAACTCCTGGACATCAAGCAAATGAGAGACAAGCACAGAAAGCCTGTCGTGATGAAAATCAAGCCAGGTCAGTATGAGATTGTGCAATCACAATAAACATGTCACAGTGTTTTGCCCATAACTAAATGATTGTAATAATTTAAAATGTTATGTAATGATAGGTTATGTAACATTTTAGGTTGAAGCAGATAGCAGAGAGACTGCAACACAAATGTCCCTGTAACAGTTAAACATGGATGTTCGGTCCATTTTTTAGCTTGATTTTAAAAACTTAAAGCATTAATGTCACACTTTCATTATTTAAGTTATTTTAGCAATCACAATATCTGGCTTGAATGGTGAATAAATATGAACAAGTGTTAAAAGGGTCTTTATCAAATCTCACCTATTGATGTGTGTATGTGTTATATATTTATTGATGTAGTATGCATAAATGTGTACCATACCAACAACGACTCGGGCTGAAAACCAGTAGGTTGCTACAGTGGATTTTAAAACTCTTAAGGTACAAGGGTCCGGTATTTAAATTCATACTAATATTTGCAGGGCAGACAAACCTGAAAACAAACCTGAAAGTTTACTGTCATACAGAGAGTTTGGTCCATTCTGTTGCACATTTTTACCAAGAACTTTGCTTACACAAAACAAAACACAATGTCAGAAACTTTTTTAAACAAAAACATTTAGGAATATGATTAGAATAGAAACTTCAATTCATCCAAAAGTAGTAAGTACTGATTATTTAAAAAAAAAAGCTTGAATATACAGTTTTGAGGATATTGAAAGCATGTAGTTTTTGGCAAATCCAGTGATGAGTGCATCATCAGCGCTTACTATATCAACATGGTATCTTTAAAAAACACAGCAGTGTCTTACTTTAGTCAGTCTATCAGATTGATTGGTTGTTATATCTTGCTGTTTTTGTGTTTCTCCTAAATCTGACTGTATTAATATTTTCACAGAAACAGCCTTTAAATGCCTACTTCCTTATTATCCCTAATTTGTTAATTCATTGGCAGGTATCTCTGAATATGCATCCACACCAGACAAGGCCAGCGACTACATCAGCCCTCTGCTCAGTTTTGCTGCTCAGCACATCCCCAAGAACAAGCACCAGGAAACACCCCTGTACATCTTATGTACTGCTGGAATGAGAGTCCTTCCTGAAAGGTGTGTGTCTCTGTCTATATCATACTTGCACAGATACAAATCCTGGCTACACCAAGAGTTAAGACAATCACGCATATTAAAGCTGTGTCTGTTTGTAGCCAACAGGAGGCCCTTTTGGAAGATTTGCGGACTGACATTCCGGTAAATTTTAACTTCCTGTTTTCCGACTCCCACGTGGAGGTCATCTCAGGCAAACAAGAAGGTAAGAACCACCTTTGTGATGCACTGGGACAGTTTCTCATTAAGGATTTATTTGATAAAGTACAACTTTAAAAATCTAGTTATTTATCAACATATGTTTTGTTTTCTGCAGGAGTGTATGCATGGATAGGAATCAACTTTGTTCTGGGGCGGTTCAATCATGTTGAGGATGATGGTTAGTGTTCTGGTTCCTTTTCTCTCATTTTATAGCAGTTTACTGTTTACAGGCCATACAAAGCTTTACCTCGGTCCTCTTTGGCGAGCATTTCCCTTTTTCCTCAGAACATGAGGCAGTTGTAGAAGTGCAAGTTCCCGGCAGTGACCAGCAGGAGACGCTGGTGCGCAAACGTACGGCTGGCGTCCTGGACATGGGTGGCGTCTCCACTCAGATTGCGTACGAAGTGCCCAAAACTGTAAGCTTTGCTTCTCCACAACAGGTTATTATCTATGATCATTTCCTGTATTTTTTAAAGCTGAAGTTTTGGTTTTGTCATTCTTATTTTGTTCTTGTTCTCTGGGAACTCCGTTGTCCTTGGCCCAGTGCAGTGTAATGCCACGGTGAATTGTTAAACTGATGCTGTGGACTGAGATAAGCCTGCTGCATGCTCATATAGCAGCGTGGTGCTTAAGCTTTGAGAATAATACTAACCGCTTCGCAGCACAGTACCATGTATTAAAGGGGGTCTATTATACAGCATTTTTTCCTCTGTGGTCACCTCTTAACGTAAGGCGCAATCATGGTATGACTGTGAAATGAATACCCAGTGTTGATGCTGATGTGTTGTAAATGTGAAGTTAATTTGTGCCCTAGTTTATTCAAAAATATATTCAAATATTACAGAAATAAAAAAATGTTTTTTTCTTTGTTTTTCCAAGAATGCTAATTTATAACCCAATCTTATATAGTTAAGCATAATCGTTATATTATATTAAATTATATTATATTATATTATTGTATTAAAAAGTCATCATTTAATTGGTTAATTTGGCAAACAGAAAAAATATTTAGCATGTAAAAATTAATAGTTTAAACTAAAATAAGTTGGTTATATCATACTGTGTAAACTTGGATACACAGTATAATATGACTTTCTGTTGTCAAGTGATAAACTCATTAAACAGTAACTGATATCAGAGAAGGGAGCCCTAGACCCTCATAACTGTTAAAAAAATGATACTGTCAAATGTCATTATGACACATTGGCACCAAGAAAACCTGTGTTTTTACCTTTATCTTCCAGTTTAGCTTAATTAATATTTTTAAAATCTTTTGTATGTACTGTATAAACCTGTGTGTATATATAGGGTAAGGACAATATTAACATAACATTAAGTGGTTGAACACACAAAATAAATGAGCACAAATTATTTCCTAAAAAATAAAAAAATGTGTTTAAATTAGATCTTGGAGATCTCTATTTGTCATTTTCTAATGAATGATCTGTTTTTGAAGCTCAGTTTTTATTAACTGGTTACATGGTAAACTTTGGTGCACGTTTTGAGTTTCTGAATGTTATAGAGTGTTAATATATTGCAGGAAACTCAACTTGCATTAAAAGAGGAAAGAAAATCTGTGATATGTCCCCTTTAAACAATTTCATCATTTAATTGAATCTGCTGTAGTGTGAAGTGACAGTGGTTTGGAGAGTCTATAAGTATAATCTCAGTGTTTGAACTGTTGGATCACTTTTAAAAGGTTTCTATTAAATTCTAATGCTTCTGTTGAATTTCACCTAATTGCCCATGTTTAATTGTTTACCTAAGACTTGTGTTACTGACATTCCTTATAAATCTTTACTTTGAAAATTAGCTCCTGTCATGTCCATGTAAAGACTTTTGTGTTAAAAAAAGAGAAAAAGTGTCCAACTTCTAAATTTACTGTTTAACACAGCATTACAATCAAGTAAGTAGAATGTGATTTGGTTTAACTGATAAAATGGTTTTCTGTTGGAAGTAGACAACATGCCACAAGCACTGTCAGTAGAGTTTAACTTCTGTTAAAGTTGGGACATTCTTTTCAAAGCCATTGCACAAATGGTGATGCTTCTCATTGTACATGCTTTGCTGCCTGTGTTTTAAAGTTCTTTCAAGTAGCTGTAGATGTGTGTTTCAGTACAAAGCCTACTAATAATGTTGCCCTGAAAGAAACCATTCAAATCCCTTTTTGCAGTTGTCTTATTTTGTTCTGTGTTATGTGGCACCAGGAAGAGATAGCAAAGAATCTGCTAGCAGAGTTTAACCTGGGCTGTGACGCTCACCGCACAGAACATGTGTACCGTGTCTATGTCTCAACCTTTTTGGGTTTCGGTGGAAACGCGGCCCATCAGAGATATGAGGAAAACCTCATCAGCAACACACAAATCCAAAACAAGTAAGGTTAAACAAATTCAGTGCAAACAAATTCTTAAGAACTTTATATATTTTTTTATACTTTACATTTCACTATTTACGTATTTGCTTAGAAATGGCTTCCCATCGCTTTAGCCAAACAGCCATAGCAATTATAGAATATTTACATTTACACATTTTATACATTACAAATTATTTTAGTAAACAAAACCATAAGTCCAGGATTCAAATAACTCAACAGATTAACAGATTATAAATTTTGTGAATTTATAAATAGTTGATGTTTATGAATTTAATACAACACGTCTCTTTCTGAAACGTATGTTTAGATTGATCACTCACCCTTATGTTTTTAGACTCTTGGGTCAGCATCAGGGTGAGAGTGCAGATTCGCCAATTCTCGACCCCTGCCTTCCCCCAGATCTGCAGGATGAGGTGGGTCCCCAGGAACAGAAGGTTCACCTGCGTGGCAGTGGAGACTTTGACCGCTGTCGCATGCTCCTCCAGCCGTTTCTCAACCGCACCAATGACACCAACACATCGCTTAATGGGGTATACCAGCCACCCATTGACTTCCCAAACAGCCAGTTCTATGGTTTCTCTGAGTTTTACTACTGTACTGAAGACGTGCTGCGTATGGGAGGAAACTACAATTCCACCAAATATTCTAACGCTGCTAAGGTACATATCTGCTGGGAGCCTGTGTATATATGTGTATAATATTTATGAAAATATTGCAGTGGATAAAATTGTTTCCTGCCCTGCAGTGTTTTTTGCTAAATATTTTGTTTAGCTTAGAAATTAGAAGTTAAATATGTCGGGAATAATGTGTAATGCTGGTTTTCTTCTTTTACCCAATTTCAAAGAGTTACTGTGCCACCCAGTGGAAAACTTTAAAAGAGCGTTTCGATCGGGGTCTGTATGCCTCTCATGCAGATCTGCACAGACTCAAGTAAGTGTAAAATTCAAAACATTTACTGTATTTTTATTCTTTGTATTAACAAGTTCCATGTTAAACCACAGTAGTACAGTAAAGTCAATCACAGGACAGCTGCTCTTTTTTTTCCAGGTATCAATGCTTTAAGTCTGCCTGGATGTATGAGGTGCTCCACTCAGGTTTCACATTTCCAGCAGCATATGAGAATCTCAGGACGGCCCTGCTGGTCTATGATAAGGAAGTCCAGTGGACGCTAGGAGCCATTTTGTACCGCACACGTTTTCTACCTCTAAGGTAAAACGTCCTCCATTGATTGACTTTACCTGTATTGATACTTACACATCTGCCTGTGTGTATAATCATAGCAAATCATAACAAGTTTTAGCTTAAGTGTTTGTACAGTATGTTTTTATAATAGCTTTGAACATGGCTTATTCAATCGAATTTATTAATTTTTTAAAATTAATTTTAGGTCTGACTTTTACAACCACATTAACAAAACAAAAAATTAAATAATTCAGTTTCTTTGCAGTTTATTTCACTTAAATCATTAAAGTGAATCAAGTGAATCATTAAATCGTAAAATAGCAAAGTTTAATTCTTAAAATAGGATAAAATACTATATTCACCCTGTTTACCTGTATTGCCTTTCTTTAAGATATTAAGAGACTTTGTGTGTTTTTAAATGTGTGTGTGTGTGTGTGTGTGTGTGTGTGTGTGTGTGTGTGTGTGTGTGTGTGTGTGTGTGTGTGTGTGTGTGTGTGTGTGTGTGTGTGTGTGTGTGTGTGTGTGTGTGTGTGTGTGTGTGTGTGTGTGTGTGAAATATTCTTTTGTTTTTCCTGTTCCTCAGAGACATCCAGCAGGAGAGTCTGAGAGGTTCTCATTCTCACTGGCAGCACAGCTTCTCTTTCATGAACAACCACTATTTGTTTCTGGCCTGTTTTCTAGTGGTGGTTTTGTCCATCCTGCTGTATCTGCTCCGCCTGAGGCGCATACACCACCGTTCAACGTTGCACCGTGGGGCCTCTGCCTCCGTCCAGTGGCTGGAGGAGGGCCTGGGATCACCAGACCTCCCTGTAACCCTATAGAGCCTGGACCCTGTCAATCATAACAACTTAATAATTGCTAGAGGAGAGCCTTCACGCTCACATAATTTAAAACTCTTGACATAACTCTCCAATGAAGGCGCTTTAGTTTGTTTTCACCCAACACTCCCTCTCCTACAATCCCAATGTTCACTTGCTAGTGTGCTAGTGTAAGGACTATTGTTATAAGAATTCCACAAAATAAACCACAATGGATTCTGTATTGAAATAAGATTTGCAAGTGAATTTCAGATTTTTTTAGATGTTCTTGTGAAGTGACTGCAGTTCCACTTAATGTTCTGACAGGACAGTAGCCATGTGTGTCCGCATCTGCTTAGCTGTGATATTTTTTGGGTTGTTAATTTATTCATGAGAGACTGAAGCTGCCTTTTGATTCTCAGTGTCACTATTCTGAGATTCTCAGTGGTTTATACCTGTGTCTGCAATTTTGATTTACATGGGCCACGTGGTTTAGCTCACATGACAGCTGCCTCAGAGTCTTGACTGAAAAAAACTGAAGACCATTTATAAATTTACAAATATTAAATGTTTTAGCAACAGACACTGCGATATGGGAGGAGTTTTGTTTTTTCTATTTGATACAGAAGAAACTGTTGAAATTTTATTTTTGGGAGTTGCAGGTGTTGAAGTTGGATTGTTCAGACGTCACACTAGAAAGCAAAACAGATACATTTCTAGTACAAAAAAAGCTTTTTTTAACCAAACATCAATTTGAAAATTTTTCATGAATCGTAAACAATAGTAACATTCATCTGTTTTGAAATGCATTGGGTATTGTAGATTTTTCATGTCAAATGTCAAGGGAGACAAATTGTCTAGTGTAAATGGCAAGAAGAACAAAAAGTTAATAATATAAAGGTACTAGAGGCTTCATTGTTAAATCCAACAGTATTTTAGTGTCAGAATCATTGCTTGTCTGTGAGTGTACAGTCTGTAAGATAATGAGCATGTGTATGCACACTTTTATATTGCCATTACCAGCAGAGGCAATCTGATAAGATCAGTGCAATGTTCCTGTTTTGTGTGTATGGGCTTTAATGCCAATTTTAAGTAAGGATTTGTGAAAATTTACCATTATTGTAAAATCCTTTTTGGGGCTTTAAAGATGTTTGAAAATTATCACAGTGAAATGACAAGTCATCCATCTCAAAATGTTTGTGGATTGTTTAAATAGAGTACTTATCGGACTATAAATATGTAGGTCTGTGTATTTCATTGCAAATTCTGCACATTTCCTCGCTACATTTACATCCCTGTTGCTATTTTTTATTTTAGATTTCCAACCATGTATGATGAAGAGCTCCTGTTTGCAAAGCTCTCCTATTTCGGTATTTTTAAAAGCACAGGTACCATGTTTGAGTTTGCATGCATGAAACAATTACATCAACACTGATGTTGTGAAAGATAAAGGGACAACTTTGGCATTAAAATCTAATTTTCTGTGAGATTATGACTCCCCTGGTTCTTTAAACTACATCTAAATGGAATTAAGATTACTTCTTAGGGTTTGAACCAATCTGAAGCAGGGGAGTTAAAATCACACAGGGAGTCAAATGCCAGACTACAGCAGTGTCGCAAGGTGAGATATAATAATGTTTTATAATGTTCAGGAAAGTGTAACTGTATCTGACTCAAACACAAGATATGGGTGCTGAGTGTTACACAATGAAGACAGCATTGTGCCACTCATGTTTCATTTATTTGCGCTGGAATTTGAATGGAGATGTTAACCCCCTCGTCTTTCAGAGCTATTAAAATGCTTGACCTGTGTTTACTTATTCTAATGTTACAGCCCAAACTTGTAAACAAAATAAATGAGCCATGTTGTCTTCAGCTAGGCAAAGTGACTCCATTATAAAAACCTTGATAGACGTACACCTAAAACCTTTATTAAAATGTGTGATGAATCTTTTAATATAGAGATGTGCAAGAATTGTTTTTGTATGCATTTTAATTAGTGGTCTTTCAGCATAAGGAGTTTGTTAAATTCCCTAATTTTTTAAAATTACACTTAGGCGTGACCTGCACTGCTTGTAAGAGCTGTGCTGGAAGACATCTAGCAGACAATTAAACAAAAGGTCAGTAAGAAGGATCATACATGCTAATTTTTGATGAAATGCCCAAAATACAGACAAATGTTTTTGCCTCCCACAGCATTAGCGATAGATTGTACAGCTGCTATGCAAGTCTTTTTTCTGGCCTGATGTTTGATTTTATGACTGCAGGTGACTTTTGGCCTACAGTAGGAAAACTAGTTGTCTTGGCTATAAGAAAGCTGTATGAACAGGGTCGCTCATCTAAACCATGTATTTCTGGCAGCAGAAGAAGAGCACTTTGTTATCTAAGCATGAATTAGCATTGCAATCTTGAAAGAAAACAATAGATGCAGTGTTGTGCTCAACTAGACAGGGTAGAGTGGAACTAATACACAAACCATTCATCAGCCCCTTATGACATGTTAACAAACAGTTCCCTGATACGTAAACTAAAGACAGTTTCTTCAGTTTTATACTTATAAAATATTGTATAAATATTTTCAGATTAAATACGTTTTTGCATGCAACATGAAGTCTATGTCCTCCTAATACACCTTTGTCATTGTCTAAATGAGATAATCAGTTTTATCAATTTTTTAAAGAAATTATTTGTAACAGAATCTTCAGTGTATGACATAACACAAAAAAACATCTTAACTTGTTGTTCTATGAAAATTAAAATACCCAAATATCACAAAATAAGACATTAAAAAGTAAAAAATTTACAACATGAAGAAAAAAGAACAGACTTTGACCCATTTGTAACAGAATCTTCAGTGTATGACATAACACAAAAAACATCTTAACTTGTTGTTCTATGAAAATTAAAATACCCAAATATCACTTACAAAATAAGACATTAAAAAGTAAAAAATTTACAACATGAAGAAAAAAGAAAAGACTTTGACCCATTTGTTGAATGTGTCAGAGCAAAGTTGCCATCTTCAATACTACAGCCTATTTGCTATATGCAAACAGATAATGATTGTCTGTCCTCTAGTGATGTAATTATATAGTTACTGCAATTTCATTAATATTGAGATAAGAGCTTATTGGCCTGTATTGGTTAATTGGTCCCAATCCTCCTTATGGAATGATTTTGAAACTAATGTAATATCTGACAAATATCAGGTTATGAAAAAGATTGTGCCACACATAAGCCAATTGTAAGGGAAATCTTGCAGGTAGATTGTTTGAATAATGTGAACTGAAGGAACAGTTCACAAACAGTTACAAAGTAACTGTGCTTCAAATGGTTATTAATGTAAGTACAGCAATTATTATATTGTTTGTTTGGCCTGAGGGTGAAATAGAGGTAAGAACATATTACAGTTACAGAGAATTAGAAGATATAAACCAACACACACAGAGACCAGGGGTCTTATTTTGTTTAAATTTGTAATAGGCAATTATATTTACATACTTTCTATGAAATAATTTCTGTTAAAAAAAACCAATGTATTCTGATATTAAAACTATTATATTTGGTTTAATAAATATCTTTTGATATTTGTAAGAAAAAAATATATGAGTAATTATGTATAAGTAGAATTATGATGATAACCCTTCTTTTGGGTAATTATCTCTAATTATCTGTAATCAGAAATATTGTTGCAAAACTTGCTTGCTTGGAAATTGCATGCCAAGTAACAGAATAGACAGATTTTGCTTTAAACTTTCTCTTATTCAACCAATGTCAATATAACATTATTTATCAACAAATGTGTAATTGTCCAGCATGTAGGACTGTTGGCCATTATTAGTGGATAAACAAAGCAAACAAGTCCTGAAAGTATTTTGAGAGATTACTTTAAAAAAGGTCCCAGGAATAAAACTTGTATTGGGAAAACCAATACAGTTGAAAAAGTGTGTCTGTACCAAAGTTATTATAATGAAACTGTCTGTAACTGTCTGTCTTTCTTTGTGACATCTCTCAATTTTCATTTAGCTTAACAACAGAACATATGTCAGATCTACATCTCTAAGTAAAATTTAAACTTAACAGGAAGACACAAAATACAATGAATGTTACAGCTTCTGTTCAAAAACAGAAGTAACATACAGTACTTGAATGCTGTGTAATGTCCACATGTGACACGCATCATCTCTGTAAGACGATTTTCTGTAAAACTTGTTAAATATACTGTGTCCCAGTTTTTCTTCCTGTCTGAATCATTTAATCTTCTCACATGGTATGCGATGGGGACTAATGGAGTTCATTAGCTGTGTGCCCATAGGTGTAATGCTTTCATGGCTACTAAAATGTCATCTTTGGTATTTGAATTGATAATTGAATATTTGACCAAGATTGTAAAATATTGATTACTGAAAACAATTGAATGCTTTGTACCTCGTTGTATCGAGCATTACAACAACTTGTTTTTGTACTTCTGTACTTCATTGTACTTCACCTCTGAACTCATTCTTAAGTACAAAACAGTACAAACGGGACTGCAGTTTTTAATGTTTCGTGTGTTTGTACAGGGTGTGGTTTTGGGACGGCTGGTAAAAACTAGATCCTCTGTCATAGATTTTTACAAAGAGACCAGATGTTTCATGATAAAGTGAGCACATGCGAACTGGTCTTGAGATCCATTCTGAGAAACGCCACACCTAAACTATCGCACTCTACCAGATGTACAAGCAATAACATTTACAGATACAGAGTATGCGACAATCACAAGCCATCATAAGCAGTCTGCTACTATACACATCTGCCTTTAACTCAAAATACAATGTTTTATTGTAGTTAATTAATATGGTAGTTTACATTTTTGGTTCTTTTTATGGGAACGCAGAGTGAAGTGAAACGAAAGAATCATTCGTTTGAGTCGATTGACTTTAGTGATTCAGTTAAACTGATTCGCAAATCATTACATTTAAGGCAACAAAACGTGACAAACAGTGGCGTGTCTTTTTATAATATCCATTTCAAAACAAAAAAATAAGATGACGAATGTGACTTTAATATGGTGATTGAAACAAGCTATTCGAACAAACCTGTTCACTAACATGAATCAAATTTTCCAAACAAAAAGTTTTAGAAAAGGCAGTGTAGGAAACGGTGTTTTTGGTATTTGAATAAATGGAGCTATATAAAAATAACTATAAAACGACTATTCAAAAGGTTGTTTCGAACATGTGGTTATTATGGAAAACACTCGTGAAATGTTAGTATCAGTGAAAATTACCACGGCCTTATAACATGACAGGTTTTCCCAGATCAGCGTGTACTACTTTCTGATTAGACGACTTAGTTGTGAGCCCCGCCTTTCCTTTGCACTGCACCATTCTCATTGCGCGGGACCGCTGCGTCGTTTTGACGTCACGAGCGTCGCTGACGTTACGCTTGTGGTAGTAATGTGCTCCCGAGAACCGTAGCCGTTTCATTCCGCTGTGTATCTCCCCTGCATTAAAATTTCTCGTCGCCGTCCTTCACGCATGGAGTTGCGCGCAGACGCGGTCCTGGCGAGTCTGGAGATGTCGGAGTTGAAAAGCGGATCGTCGGAGGACGACGTGGATTACGAGAGTTTACCCGCGCACGCGTCTCTCTACACGCACATGACAGCGGGCGCAGTGGCGGGAGTGCTGGAGCACACCGTCATGTACCCCGTGGATTCGGTCAAGGTAAATAAAGACATTTCGGGCATGAAAACTTTCAGTATGTGACAGATGTGCTGTTGTCTAACTGGTCCAAACTTATGCAACGTAGCCCTTTAGCTAACGTCTAAAACAAAAGTTAGATAAACTTGCAAATCACTTGATGGCTTAAACCTTCTCAAATTTCGTTAAGACAACATAAAGTTGTCCAGTCGGCCGTGATTGTGCTGTTAACAATCTTGGGCATTGACACCCTGCCATTCAAAATTCAGATTTTTAGGTTGTGTACTTTCTTTCCAGGGTGCATTCAGACCATGCAAAAACAGGTTTCGGTAGCTTAAACAGGTGACAGTGTGTAACACAATATTCTTGACTGCTGTCAATGACAGCTGACTCTTAAGGACCTCGACTGCTTAGATGGTTTTAAAAAATCTGTCATATTCTGATTTTTCTTACCTGAAGTCAATGCTTTCTTACCTGTCAATGCTTTCAAATTCTTATGTACAAAAAATAATAACTATGATGCAGTGACAAAAATGTCAAAATCACCAACAAAGTCAACAAAATCATCTCTTGTCTTTATACATAAAAGCAAGGATATTTTCAGTTCACACTACACAAGTGCTGTTATCTGCTTGGAGATAGTGGGAGTGTTTGGACTTGCAGTATACTTATTACAGGAACAGTTTAACCTTGAGTTAACTGGGGTTGAGTGGGGCAAGGACATAATGGTGATATTTTATGGATCACTTGCTGGGGTTTGAATTTACATCAATTGTAACACTATCCCAGAATTCATAGAAATTAATAGTTCTCTGTCTTTAATCTTCTTTTAAGAGGAACAAAGGATTACTTCTGTTTTCCCCCTAGTGTGTTATTTAAGTAAAACGGTGGTACAATGATGAGTGGAAATGCCAGGGTGATTTTGTGTGAGAGCAGCGCTAATCTTTGGGCTAAACTTGCTCCAGGCTTTAAAACAACACTCCATTCACACACAAGCTAGTTGCTGGCTAGTTCACGGAAAAAAACAGTCCTTTGGGTCCAGTGCCTTATTGTAAGAATTCAAGGCCTTTCTCTTCATGTGGCTGGTATTGATAGTTAGTTAATTGTGATGAGACAAAAGTCAAGATTAGTGTCAAGACTCCTAAAATAAACCGTCTTTGTAACAGTAGTCTCCTGGCTTTGTCTTTCAGCAGACTTGTGGAGTAAAAGTTATTTGAACTTGTGCCAGATTTGTCTCTGCATCTATTCAGTAGGACTTGCGTAGGCTATTGTCACCGCTTCCTAAGTGGCTGCCAGATTTCACTCGTTTGCTGGTCACCATAGCGCTACGAGTTTGAGAGGTGCATACTACGTGTCAGGAGAGCACATAGCCACAGGGACGCTGATACCCAACCAATCAGAGGGCCTTGGTCCTTTTTCTAAAAGGAACTAGGTGCAGGTTGTGTCTTACAGTGGAAGACAGAGGAAGAGCGATGTTCTGAGATTGTAGAGGAAACTTTAATAGGCTAAAGGGTACCATTCAGTGTTATCTGTCTGAATCTTTATATGACATTTTAAGTTTTGTTTTTATTCAGTAATATGACATCCTTATTATTCTTACAATACATTCCTTGAGTGAAAACATGAAACCAAAATAAAAATAATATACAGGTATTAAATTTGTTTGTGAGCTTTAGAGAACAGAGAAATCTTTTTTCTCATACATTCTAATGCAAGATATAGTTTAAGATTTGTAATGATCCATGCATCAAGCCTATAATTTGTTTGTCAAACATGTCATAAAAAGTGTAGTATAAAAACATTATAAAAAGGTCTGTTGATTGATTTTTTTCTTTAAGCAAAATTTTAACCATGGTTTAGTTTAGATCCATTATGTTGATAAGGAACTGTTGTATTAGATTTGTAAGTCATTTCAAAGAGGGGCAATTTGTTTTGAACTTTGTAATGTTGTATTGCAATTGTTAAGGTATTGTAATGTTGAAATTTCCCACAGACATGTTGCAATTTAGTTACCAAGACATGCCTTTATGGTAATTGCCTAGACTCTGCAATAAACTGGAATTTCCAGTGTGTGGGAAATTGAGGAGGACCTGCCAAGTGTGTGAGGTTTGTGTCACTTTCCAGGAACACCTGTAAGGACCATCTCAGACACACTTATGTTTTTTGACCTTTAGACACACTTCTCATCTCTTTCACAGTCACAGGAAAGGGGTAGTGTTCGCTGGATTCTCCTTTAACACACCAGTTTGAAATTAGTCACTTTAGTCTTTTACTCCTAATCCACCAGACTACAACTTTACCCTACCTCAATTTTATACAATTAGCCGTATTTACTTTAATAATAACAAATCACCTTCATCCAAGTACTTTCTATTTCAAATATTAACCAATAGTATCTTGGTGCATGGTTCACAAACCAGTCAAATCCCATTGTCTGAAATTAAGTTCTGCCTGACACCATTATACTGTTTTTGTACCATGTGACACTATGGAATTTAAATGGGAATTATGGGTATTTATGTTCTATTTTACACACACTCAGTTGTGGTAGACTGCACACCCTAATCACAAGAATTGGGTGCATTGTTAACATGGTCATTGCTTAAAATTGGATCAAAGTTTACTCATTGCATTACTAAATAGTTATTATACCCCCCCCTTCTGCTTTTTCTCTAAATGTTAGGATGTTTCAGTGGGTGTCATGTGTGACTGTAAAATTGTCTTCACAAGGTTCTTCAGGGCATTATGTATTATTATTTTGATCATGTGATAATGTGATGCAGTGATGCAGCAATAACAGAAGAAGCAGAATGAATGACGATGAGAAGCAGGATAAACTGCTACTTTATCACAACAAATGTAGCTCCTCCTTTCACATTACCCTGATGACATTACAACCAAGCAAATAAACATAAACAAAACACTTGTTGTATATAGTGAATACTAAAGATGATACTAAAGGTATTTATGTGCATGTTAAATATGTATATTAAATAATGGTATGTTTATATGTATTAAATTTCTGCAAGTATTTAAAAGATTTATATTAAACATACTTTCAGGTTATAATACTTTGACATAAACATACTTTCAGTTTATAATCTTGAATGATGAACAGTTATGTTTTTCATTTATTTGATTTATGTAAAGGTTCACAGCTGTATCTCAAAGCTCAAGGGCATTGAACAGTATAAAGTATGTAGGGCGGACAGGTCGTGGCTGATGGGTGGGCTGGGATGGTGGTCGTAATCACACATATCCAGAAGGGTGTGAGAGTCTTTTGCACTTGAGGCGTGACCTTTTGAAGCTGATTAGCAGACCGTTATGTGCACACACACACACAGCCAGATACTGACAGCCATGCTACTACAGAGGACATTATACCCATGAAAGTGAAATTGCCTTGATCAATTTTGCATTTAGTAATGATTTTGCAGATTGTATATCATTCTGTATTCAGTTCTGTATAATCGGTGCAAAGAGTTTTGTTTTTGTAGTTCATTCTTGCCTCCTTTAGTGTCCGTTCCAGTGGAGCCCTTTACCTACTAAACCTATTTACCCACTAAGCCAATGCATACAAAAGGATATCTGCTCACATGCTTGTTATTTGTATGTAAGCATGTGGTGTTGACGATTTTGTCAATCAGTGGAACCAGTTGATTAAGTGATTATAAAACATTTTTATACTGTATTTAGGACACTGTTATTCAGTTTCTGTTGTGATTTTTGAAAATAAGGTTCATTTGACACCCTGGAAAGTGTGTTATGGTGTTATGATGCTCCTAACGTTTCCATGAAGGGAAGTATGTTTTATCTCAGTGGAAGTGTGACCTGCTGAGGTTTGGAGTTTCAAGGTTTTACTTTCATGTCACTAGTCATTTCATTAGTGTCTTAAGTTTGACTTTGTCCTGTCTTGCTAAAAGTATTTGTTGCCAAGGATTTCAAAATGATAGTTATAGGCCAATTAAAACATGTCTGGTTCTTTGTGTAATTCTTTTGTTAGAGCTTTCAAATCTGTGTGATTACCGGTAATATCTTTTTCCAAGTAGGCCCTAATTTGCACACACATACACATATATGTGTATAGGGTTAAAGGATTACAGACAAAAAATAGTAATTAAAATAGATCAAGTGAAGGGCTTATGCTACAAGGCTTAAACCTATAGTCCCTGGCTCCTTGGCTAATCTTTTAACCAAGTACAGAACAGGTTGATCACAGAGCTGGCATTATTTAAGTGTGGCACATGAGCAGTTATTATAACGGTATTACAAAATAGACTAGTGGTGTCACAAAATACCACTATTGATAATAACTGTGATATTAATAACTATGTTCATTGATTCCATGTTCGTGGTACAAATAATAATATTGTGAATAATTCGGCAACAGTATCTCCAATACATTAGGTGGTGCTATTGCTTCTGTTTAAAATGAATATTATTCACAATTAAAAGCCACAATGGTTAAAAACTTTGTTCAGCCTCCCTAAACATTTTGAATGTGATTCAATAAGCAAAAAGGAAAACAAAAATGATAAATGAACAAAATTAAAGATAAAAGCAGTTAGTATTATTTTTAGTTACAGTGATAATACTGCCATGATAACAATATAGTGCAAATCTGTTACCATGACAGCCATAGACATGCCTAAAATTGCAAACTAATTCAGGTTAGAATTATGTGCCTGATCAGTGCTTTCAGCTGAGTGGTGACTCTGTTTCATAGGTCTGGGTAATCTTAAGCTGCTTTTTCACTGCTTCTAACAAATGACAAAAGATAGAGCAAAACTCAGTTGTTCCTGTGGAGAGTCACAAAGGGCCAGTGAGAGCTGTTACTCTCTTGGGATGCAGGATGTTGAGATCCGGTTATATCAGGGATGTCAGACTCTGCTGGAGGGCTGCAGGAGGGCTGAGTTTCAACCCTACTCCAACTGCCTGTGGTTCTGAAAGCTTTATTCAGATGATTTAGGGCTACTGCCTTATTCAAATTCAGGAGCAGAATTTGACACCCTGGATTACAGCTTTAGATTAAAAATAAGTATTTTAATAACAATACAATTATACTACATTCATTTTATTGTGTCTATGATATCTAATGAATCTCATAGCATATATAATGCACTTCAGTTTACATGAGGTTTATCTGTTCTTTAGTTTTACCTCACATCTATTCATTTTAGATTTTTTTTTTTATAAAACACTGACCGTATTCCTGTCTAAGCGGGCCTCTCCTGGCTGCCATGAGCTGTAGTTTGTAGACTGTACTTTTGGCGATGGTCAAAAGTCTAAGTTTAACCAGGCCCTGTACTGCTCAGCCTGCGTGTGTTATGATGGTTCTTGCCAAGTCATTCACATTAAACAAAGCATGTTTTATAACTGAAATTTTAAAGGAGCAGAAAAATGGGCTACTTGTGTCATACATATTGATTGAATTTCCTTCCTTCTGTGTTAACAAGTCATTTCTGTTTGAAAAATCTATTTTTGGGATCTCCAAATACTTTTTGTGAAGTTTGACATCATTTTGATATCATGAATTTGAATTAAATGAAAGCTGCATTGTGTTCCACACAATGTCAGAGTACAAGAAAAGAGAATTGATCTTTATGATTTGTTCTTGTTCCTAAAACAGTGCTTGTAAATAATCGTTCTCTTTTGCTCTCAGCTGCCTCAAAGTTGCATTTAATATAATATAAATATAATGTTTTATATAGACAATCGTGTACACCTGTTTATTTTTGTCTCTCTTGATTATGTTTATAGACCCGTATGCAGAGTTTGCAGCCAGATCCAAAGGCTCAGTACAGCAGTGTGTATGAGGCACTGAAGAGGATTGTGAGGACAGAGGGTCTCCTTCGACCCCTGAGGGGCCTTAATATCACTGTGCTGGGGGCCGGCCCTGCCCATGCGCTCTATTTTGCATGTTATGAACGAATCAAACGCAGCCTTAGTGACATCATACAGAATGGAGGCAACAGTCACATCGCCAATGGTATGAGTAAATACATTTCTAATAGTGTTGTAACATTAAACTTAACATTCAGCTTTGAGCCAATCAGAACAGTCTGACACAGATGACACGTTTACTCTGCACTGTTTAGAGAAGTCAAAACAGAGATGCTTGTCTAATATAATGTTTTGGGGTCAAAAGCAGCTGTATGAATGTAAATGTTTTCAACAAAATAGCAGGCCGAGTGCATCTAAAAACAGAATCAAATTCCATCATGTTTTAAAACACTACGTGGTTAGGTGGTCATAGTTTATTTTGTCTGCATTTTAAAACTCATATGTGAATAGACTCGTGCTACAGTTGCTTTTAAAAATGGCAAAAGTGACAATAAAACTATAAAAAAGTTGATTTAGAACAATAATGGTTAGTTTTCTAGTTAATCAGACTGTGGACTGTTGCCAAATGCATTGGCAAAGATGAACTATGAAAAAGCATGTGAACAATTCAAAGTAAATATTTCTTCTCTGATACCTACAGGAGTGGCAGGAAGTGTGGCCACTGTCCTCCATGATGCAGTCATGAACCCTGCAGAAGGTACATCACTATAAACACACACAGATGTGTATATAACATATGTCTTTGGTTCTCCAATCCAAACCTGAATGTGGATTATGTGTGTTCCTCAGACATTAGTAAATACAAAAATGTGGAATTATGCAGTTGTTTTCATGAAGCTTTGTCTTTTAAAAGCATGAGGCAGTCACAATGCACTACCATTGAAACTGTTAAATCCATAGGGGTTTTGAATGAAACAAGATTGATTTAATAATGGTTACATTTAATTTGTTGGTTAAAATTTAGGATTGCTACTAATAGAACACTGCAACCAATTTTTGCCACGTCACCAGAGATGATGCAAAATAAACGTTTAAAATTAAGATTTATGTCAAAGCTAATTTTATACATATAAAAATATATATTGGGCATGCTAATAAATGTTCTGTGTAAAAGCTAATTTTAAATGTAATCAAATAATGTTATATAATGATGGTATCTGTAGGATGTGAAATGCTTCAGTGATGGTGAGCTTTGCATGCAAATGAACAATATACTATTACATTGTTTTTTACTAATGCAGGACATATTTGTTTATGTAATGTCTATACTTGTCTCTCATTCAGTGGTGAAGCAGAGGATGCAGATGTATAACTCTCCATATCGCAACCTGTACGATTGTGTACTGACTGTCAGTCGTAACGAAGGACTGGCTGCCTTTTACCGCAGCTATAGCACTCAGCTGACCATGAACATCCCTTTCCAGGCCGTGCACTTCATCACCTATGAGGTCATGCAGGAACATTTCAACCCCCAGCGGCAGTACCGCCCCGAAACTCACATCTTGTCTGGGGCTGCAGCGGGGGCTGTGTCGGCCGCGGTAACCACTCCCCTGGACGTGTGTAAGACTCTGTTAAACACGCAGGAGAATGTGGCACTCAGCTCAGCGCATGTCAGCGGGCAACTCACAGGCATGATCAACGCCTTCAGGACTGTCTACCGTCTGGGAGGCTTTCCCGCCTTCTTTAAAGGCGTCAGAGCACGAGTGATCTATCAGATGCCTTCAACCGCCATTGCTTGGTCCGTGTATGAGTTCTTTAAATATTTTTTGACTCAACACGAGGAACTGGGCAGGGACTCGGTCAAGACCGGCCCCACATGAGGTTTGACGGCATCAGGCCTGTGGGACGTGAATCAACTCAAGGGCCTTTTCTCCAAAGAGAAGGAGTGTGAGGATTGTGGGTAAATCAGTATGTTTCTAAAATTTGGAAACAGGTCTTTGACTTTGAAACAGGAATGTAGTCATTCATTTCTTATGCAGTTTACACTCCAGCACCTAGTCTATTGTTTTGGTTTTGTTAAATTAATTTATTGAAAGAGTTTATCGTTGTTACATGAGTTGTGGATATTAGGACACTGCACACTACAGAACATCTCTGTTGTAAACTTGATGAAAAGAGAAAGAAAAAGCTACTCTTTCAGCCACAGACAGATGTGTAGTTGTTTTGGTTGTATTTTAATTTTTATGAGCTCTACAGAGAGAAGTCCTGTTTAAATCCACAGTCACATGTACGTTGCAGATGGTGGGAATGC